>PVHY01029536.1:0-14187 GCA_004024945.1 Uropsilus gracilis | reverse complement strand
GGATTTTTGAGGTGGAGGTCTGACCTCTGAACCAGGCTGTGCACTAGGTGAAGGTAAGGGGCAAAGCTTGGGCTGGAGAAGTCAGTCAAGGGGGTGCAGATGGGGTGGGGGGGTGTCTCAGCACTAAACTTTGTGGGGCAGACAGGTGCTGAGGCAAGCAGCTCCTCGATATCAGCACCTGTGGTGGGTTCTGCATCAGGAGGTCTTGGCATACCCTCAGGGAGACCCCCAAAGGGATTAACAATTGCTGACTTCAAGGAAGAGAGTGTCTGCAACAAGAGGCAGGGCTGGGGGTAAGGGCCCAACTAGCAACCATGAGGGCTGTTATCCATCCACCCTCAGGCCCAGAGACCATGGAAAAGAAGGTGTCACTTTGGTGCACAGGGCAGGTAAGCAAGACACTGAGATCCTAGGGTGACAGATCTCTGCTGGAAGAGCTATGAACAAGCATGAAGAGAGGTTTCTTTGTGATAAACACCTCAATGTCTAGCTCCCCCTGCCCTCCTTGCACGAGCGTCTTGTAGTTCTTACTCGGTCAACACCCTTCAGGGCAGTGGTTTATATGAGTAAGGACAATGAAATCTCAGTTGGTATATAGTCTGTGGTCTTGGGCCTTGGCGCTCAGGCCCAACTGCTGAGGGGTTTCTTGCATGGGGGGTGGAGAAGGCATGCCAATTTGGGTAGCAGTGGCAGCCCAGCCCCCCGCTCCTTCTGGCCAGGGCCTGGTGGGAGTGGCTCCCCAACACCACGGCTGGGCGCCGGCTGGTCACAGGCCGTGCTGACAGATTGGGTAGACGTCTCCGGTGCGCCGGCTGCTGCCGCTAAGTGGCTTCCTGGCACGGAGTCAGGGGCCACCTCATCGCTGCACTTCTTGGAGTCGCTGGCCTCTGTGGGGGAGCCTCCCACATCTGTCTGCCGGCTCGTTTAGTATCAATTCTAAGACCCAGCCACCGCCTGGGGACTCTATGGGGAGCGGCCTCAGGAACTGGCGGTACATTGGGGTTGCACCCACAGGCCAGGCCCGGGCTCTGGTTTGAGTGCAAGTTGGCACCTGTCACTGCCATGTCCATGGTGTGCCTCGCATGCCACCCTGCGTCCAGGACTTCTGGCCAGTGGTGTTCTGGCCTCCGGCTTTGGGCCTTGGCTCAGACAGGCCCGTGACAGCAGGACGTGCCATGGTCTTCAGGCAAGCATGTCCCACAGTGGCCTGTCTGCCTCAGAGGTCCCATTGGGCCCAGCAGCCAGTGCGGTTTGGGGGACGTCGACTCTGAACCACTGTCCCAGATGATGGAGCCGGTCAGTGAGGCCACGGGGCTGGCAGTGGTCTCAGCTCAGATGAGTATGGTTCCAGGGCCCGTGTCACCACCAGTTGCGCGACCCTGAGCCTCACTTTGTCTCTCTGGGGCTCTGTTGTCTTTCAAAAATGGTGAGAAGAATCAAGTCTGTGATCAGACGTGGGTGGCCCCAGACACCTGGATACGGGGGTGGTCATGAGACCAGTCTGCCTCCCCTTCCAGCGTTCTGTTAGGGGGGTCAGAAATGGCCCTGGGAGATGTGTCAGAAGGAAGTGGAAGCCAGGGGCCAAGAAAGGGCTCCCAGAGTGGCACAGGGGCTGGCCGATGAGACTGAAGTCTCCCATAGCAAGGGAGCCCAGGAACAGACATTCCAGGCAGAGGGACTCCCACAGGGAGGGGACTGCTGTGTGTTGGGGTTACAGTCTCACCGGTCAGGGCAGAGGATCATAAGGTGGGGTGACAGGAAGTGCTCTGGAAGAGTGGGGGTCTGAGTGCCAGGGAGTCAGGGATTGGGTGAAACTCAGCACACAGGGAATGTAACCTGGAAGGCAGGAGGGGACAGTTAAGCTGAAAAGGGGCCTCAGCAGGGGTCTCTCTAGTGTTGGGGGGCACCACCCCCTAGATGACCTGAGGAGTCGTTAAATGTGGATTAGGGTTTGGAGCACCATAGCTCTGGCTGGTTGGCGGCAGAGAAATCTGAGGGAGGGGAGAGAGCCCCATTTCAGCAAGGTCAGGCCCTGGGCCTCTAGCAGAGAGGGAATAAGGTCCAGGGTGGGCCAGGTAGGCCAGTGTCAGAGTACCCAGGCCACTCGCTCTGGGTGCTGGTGGTCACGCTACATGTTTCCCAGCGGACAGAGGGCCCATTGACTTCTACCTCTTCCTTTTGAGACAAGACAGGGCAGGGGCTGAGCTTCTGGAGTCCCTGTTCTGGTGTTGCAGGCGCTGGATCCCTGCAGCGGGCAATCTGGCCCCAGCGTTGACAGGCCGGGCCCCAACCAGCTGACACTCCCTCTCTGTCTGCATCTCAGCAGGGGAAGGTGTCCAGGTTGATGTCCAGTTTGGCTGGTATCCAGGCTGGGTCACAGTGCCAGCCTCCCATCTGGCCCTGGAGACACCTCCCAGTGCGCCAGGACTCCAGAGAGAGGTCGGGATGGCCTGTGACAGGACGAAGGCTGCAGGGGTAGGGGCAGGGGCTGACATGGGGGCTGGGGCATAAACAGATTTTCCAGCACATGTGGGCAGAGGTTCAGTGGGTGTGCGAGACATGGATGGGCTGTGTTGGGCTGAACCCCAGACCTAGCTGAGCCAAGGTGGCAGACCCCCAAGCCTGTCCGGACAGCCCAGAGGCTGGGCAAGTTTGCACGTGGGAGTGAGGCGTTTCCCAGATCTGCCAAGCCTTCACATTTTAAATAATCCCAGCTTAGTGAGGGCTGGGGGCTGAGGAGGCCAGGGAGGAGGGTGGGGCTCAGGGACAGAGCCCAGGGAAGGTACTGGTGCTCTGAGAGGGGCTTGCAGCCTGAGCCCAGGGGATCAGTTGTGGCTTGGCCCAGGATTGAGCTCCCTTGGTGCCTGGCACGGCTGAGGCAGGGGGGAGGGCCTGGCCTCTTCCAAAGCCCTCCTTGTCCGGCAGCGGGTGGGGCTGACTGGGGGCTGGGCGAGGCCACTCATATCTTCCCCGTTACTTCATTCATTTTGCTCCTACTGATCCCTTGTTTATCTCACTGGGAATGCAGCCTCAGAGGAAGCTGGGGCCAAGGGAAAGGTCAGAGCACCAGCCGCCTCCAGGCGGGTCCCATCCCTGTTCGCTTACCTCCCTCACCTGGGACCTGGGCTAGTAGACCTGGGCACAGCTGGCTAGACACCCACCGTGTGGGGAAGGGCCTGAGATGAGCCCAGAGGCTGGGAGATACAGACACACAGAGCACTGGCCCTCTCTGAAAGCCATGCTTTCCCCATCTGTGAATCGGAGGTTGTTCTAGGTGACCTCTCAGGACACTTAATGTCAGGAACAGCAGAGCTGCCATTTACAAGCACTGGCCCAGAGCCTGCACTGTGGTTCCTATCTTGTCTGAGGCTCCAGGTCTCTGTGGGTCCCTGTGATTCCACTTTAGAGAAAAGGCAAGGTACAGGGCAGGGGCCATCCCCAGGTGAGAGTGGGTGCTAAGGGGGAGACCATGTGGGAGAAACCCCTTGGGTAGGTCAGAGGCATAGCACAGGAAGTCAGGGTTGCCATGGGCAAGGGTATGAATGCCCGGCAAGGCCAGGGTCCTTCAGAAACTGGTCTAAGGGGCCCTTCCTATACCTTCCTATTGCAGGGCCCTCAGGCATTCCCTCAGAGGGAATATGGGTGGCATATAATATGTACCCAAAGGCTTGGGTACAGGAAGTCTTAATTCTACCACCCACAAGCCGGTCAGCTCTAGACTACCACCCCTCTTGCCAGGCTCTGGCTTGGAGCAAACCAGGCTGGGCCCTATCAGCCTGTCCGCAGACACCACGAGCCTGCCAGGAGGGGGAGGCCAGGCCCCGGCAGATGAGGAAACTGAGGTTGGGTTGCTGACTATATGGCTCAAGACACCCAGCTGTGAGTGACCTCAGCAGCACGAGGGTCCCCGCAGGGGCTTAGTGGCACAGTGGCACATGAATCCAGATGGGGACTAAGACAAAGCCTCGGTGCCTTCTTGTCTTCCTTCCGCAGTGACCTGGTTTTCCAGTCTGTGAGATGGAGTGGGTGGGTCCAGCTCCAGGCCTGTTCTGTCCTCCATCCTGGAACCTCAAGTAGGAATGAGGTCATCTTTGTCTGGGGCCTGGAGCATCTTGGGATGGGAAATCTCGGCAAAGACAAGGGCCTATTGTCTCCTCTTCCCCAGACCCTGCCAGTTCTCTCCCCATCACCAGATAAAGTCAACCCTGATGACAGGCCCCAGAGACCACATGTGCCAAGATAGGGAGACAAAATGGCCCTCCCTTCCCTTCCCATTGGTTGACACTGCTGGAATCCCACCATCAAAGCTTTTCTAGGGTGCCATAGAGGGGGAGGCCAGGGAGGAGGGGTATGCTCTGGGGTCCTCATTTGGGGATTTCACTCTAGGGTCGCCGTGGTGAACTTGAATAAGGTGGTAATAAATAATGACACCTCCTGTGTCCTTGCTGTTGAGGAGCCTCAGTGCAGTCCTCATAGCTTTACTTCAGCTTATACTAGCCCTCTGGGGACATCGATGTCATCAACCCCATATCTCAGATGGGGGACAGCAGCTCATAACTTGTAGGTGTGGATGGAAGAAGTGGGTTGGGGTCTGTGTGGTTCTAAAGAATTAGGCAGAGAGGCTCCAGGGTGTGCAAGTGGGAATGTGATGGGGGGATAAGCCTGGATGCTGGGGCTCACAGTGGATGGAGGGGTCCCAGCGGAGATGAAGATACCTCTCCACTGTGTCCCTGCTATAGAATGAAAAGGTGAGGGAGATCAGTCCCACCAGATACCTGGAAGGCTCCCCCGCCTCCAGCCCTGAGAAGACAGAATGAAGGCTGCTCCAGCTGCTGTGCTTCGAAACACCTAACAGGGTCACACACAGGCAGGGCACTTCTGGGAGTGGGACACCCCTGTTCCCTGTAGCTCCACGGCCCATGGAGCTCTGTCAGCAATTAGCCACACAAAGATAAATATCAGCTCAAGTTTAACACATCCAAAAGTAAACTCTCAATTTCCTCCCCAACCTGCTCCTCCCTGTGTCTTCCCCATCTCAGGAAATGGCACCCAGTCACTCAGGCCAGAAAACTGGGAGGCATCCTTGGCTCCTCCTGCTCATCACCTCCCACATCGATGGATTGCCAAAGCTTGTCAATTCTACCTCCACAATCCACTTTCCTCTGCTCTCCCTGTCACTGCTGTGTCCAAGCCACCACCCACCTTCCCCTAGGCAATGGTGCCAACCTCCTGCCTGCCTCCCCTATACCCACCGTGACTGGCTGCCCAACCAGAAGAATGACTTGAAATGTAAACCAAATACCACTGTTCTGCTTAATCTGCCCTCTTACCTCCTCAAGGCTTCCTATTGCATTAAGAGCAAAATGAACAACCTTCAAGTGGCTACACGGTCCTTTGTGACCTGGTGTTGCTTTGCAGCCATGTGTCTACACACGCCTCTGTCTGGGAGTTCTTCCCCACTGTCTTTGCCCAGCTGGGGTCTTCTTGTTCCATGAAGATCAATTTGTATCTCTTTTTTTTTTTTTTTTTTTTTTTGCCATTACAAGATAGGCTTCCACAAGTCTGTTTCCTCAAAATCTGTTTGTCTTCCTGGTGGGAATTTACCTTAATTGACAATGAGGTATCTTCCTTTGTCCCTATAACCAAACAGATCCTTGAGGACTGCAGAGTCACGTCTGCATCATCACTGCTGTACCCATGTGGGCAGGTGGCCCTGGTGGTGGCTTGCCTGTGTGCTAGCATCCCGCGGCATGAGTGCGGGTAGGTCTCCACACACATACCAGTAGTTCTTGGATACAGCAGGACGCCCAAGACTGTGATGCAGTTCTGTGTTGCTTCTTGACCTTTTGGCTGTGGGCAAGCATGACATCAAGTCAACTCTGAAATTATCTATGGGTAGATAGTGTCAGGTCTCATAGGTTCCACAGTCTCCCCAAATGGCCTCCCACCTCAGAGCCTAGTCCAAAGTCTGAGGCAGCTGCCTGTGGTTCTCATCAACCAATGACCAACCAAAGGTTTCCAGCCCCCTTCTCATAGAGGTGTTTCATTTGCTAGAGAGGCTCACAGAACCTAGGAAACTCACTGGTCACTGGCTTATTCCAAAGGCTGTCAACTAAGGAACATCCCCGTGGAAGAGCTGGGGATGGCAAGGACTGGCACAGTGCAGAGCCGCCTGCCTTCTCTGGATGTGCCATCTCCTGGAAAGGCCACATGGCCACCAACCCAGAAGCTTCCCGAGCCCCATCCCTTTGGGCTTCTATGAAGACTTCATTACACAGGCATGACTGACGAACTCATTGGCCAGTGGCAAATGAACTCAACCTCCAGCCCCGCTCCTCCCTGGAGGTCAGGAGTGGGAATGGAAATGTCCAGCCTCTAGTCATATGGTTGGTTCCCCAGGCAACCGGGTCTTATCCAAGTCACATGAGACACCTTTGTCCTCTTAACATGTTCAAGACTTTGAGGAGCTGTGAGTTGGGACTAAGGATGAAGACCCAATATAAATGAGAAATATATAGCTGACCATCTGAATGACCATATATATTATTTCTTATAAATCACAGTGCCGTGATTAACTGTGAAGTAATAGCAGCGTTTTTTTAATTTACTGGGCACTGCTAATTCTTTCTCATATGACTAATCATCTCAACCACAGAAGAGTTAGGTACAGGCACACCTTGGAGATATAAGGCATCAGTTCCCGATTACCACAGTGAAACCAGTCACACAAATTCTTTGATTTCCCAGTGTATGCAAAAGTTCCACTTACACTATACTGTAGTTTATGAGTGTGCAATAGTATTATGTCTAAAACATAATGCACATGAATTAATCAAAAAGTGTTTTATTGCTAAAAATTATTGACCAGCATCTGAACCTTCGGTGAATCATAATCTCTTTTGCTGGTGAAAGGTCTTCTGAAAAAAGCAGTATCTAATGGGGCATCATAAAATGAAGCCTGTAGTATCAAGACTTCCTATTTCCAGATGTGGAAACCAAGATTAAGTATCCAATGTCATGCAGCCAGAGTATGGCAGAATCAGCCTCAGAACCCAGGTCAATACAAGGTCAGAGAACTGCGCTGTCTCTGTGACTTTCTATAATTAACATCCCTATGTTCCATCAAGTTCTAGAGGTCAAGAGTCGAAAGATAGTTTCAATCATAGTTTTGTGGCCCATAAAGAAAGGTCAGATCCTTGACAATTAACTGCAACTTGCCACCCCAATTTCAAAGTGTGAACAGTATTTTGGGGAATTGATGACATACAGTATTTTTAAGAGCAAAACCCATTCAATCCTTTGGACCCAAGGGACAAAGTAATAAATGAATTTCTCGGAGTGTTCTGTAGGGAGCATGGAGAAACCCTGCCCATGGTCCTTGGAGAGTTCAAGTTCAGGCAAGGACAACCCAATGCGATGAATGTGCTAGTGCTCTGGAAAGGGATTCTAGAACATTCTGGGAGTATAAGGAGGAGATTGCAAGTCTGGAGAGCTGGTGAGGGACAAGGGCAAATGTGGGGGAGGGGTGTCTGTGTGGACACAGAGGGTAAGCAGGTAGGAAGCTGCCAAGCCGAGGAAAGAGTCCACACAGGGGTCAGTATCCATTATCCCACATGGAGAATGGCCTGCAACGGGCTGTGTCTGAATCAGAGAGTGAGAGAGAGAGAGCTGGAGCTGTCATGGGGTAATGATAGGTCCTCCCAATGATAGAGGAATTGAAGATTCTTCCTACAGGGCATGAAGGCCTCAGGCTGAGAAGTGACAAAGACACCTTTGTAAGTTAGAAGCATGGAGTGAGGAGCCACAGGAAGTGTGAAGGTTGTGTGTAGGCTTGAAAGGTCTGGGAGGACACTGTCGAGGGTCCCCAGTTACCACTGGGCAGGATGGTGCAGAGGACCTGATTCACAGACTTGCTCTCTAGGACTCGCCGGTGTGAGTGGACCCATGGGTGGGACACGGGGAGCAGGCTGGGAGGTGCCCACCTCCCTGCCCCCACCCCCAGGCCTGGGAATGTCCGGCCGGCTGAGAGCCCTCGGGAGGCTGGTGAAAGGCCCACTTACCATGACGGATGGGGGCCCCGTCAGGCTGAGCCAATTAGGCAAGATGGAGTGCCAGGGCCGTGCTATAAATATCTTGGCTGCTGACCGGCCCAGGAATGTAAATGGTGGTGTTGAACAAGCGGGAGAAAATGTTCAGTTCAGACAGGATGGGGTTTTTTGTGTGTGTTTTAAAAACATGTTCTTTCCTCTGCGAAGGCTTCAAGTTGGGCGGCGATGAGGCTGGGTGCCCAGATCCTGGCTACTTGTCCAGTCAGTGGGAAACAGACCAAAGTCTCGTGAAAAGCAGGCCAGGGCAAATCCCTTGAAAGGTCAGGGCATCCAAATCCCCAGAAAAGCCTGAACCCCACTTGGCAGCTTATCCCTCTTCAGAGGGCACCTCTGAGTAAGGGCATGCACTAATCATTCCATTTGGGGATGCATAGTCCAGCCAGGGGTAGGGGGCGTCACTGTGAGTTCAAGTGTCCCCCCAAGCCCAAGGTTCTTCAGGACTCTCTGTATGGGTGTAGTTGGTTTCCTAGCGGAGGGTACAGCTACTGCCCATGGCCGGGCACCAGAAACCTGGTGAGCTAGGCTGGGTGATGTATCCCGCCTGCCCTGATGTCCTTTGTAAATCTCAGAGCCACCCAGACCTGCGCTGGCCATTTCATTTGCTTGAACCACAAGGTCTCAGGGTGGCAGGCAGGGGATGTGAGGTGGGTGGAGAGGGGGTGCATTCAGCAAGCTCGCGGCACTGGTCCCCCTTGGCCTGCCTTGCAGAGGGAGTGCAGCTGTCCAGAAGCCTCATCCACATCCTGGGAATGACATACACCCACTCGGAGGGGGTGCAAGGATGGTGACACAGGTGGGTCTCTTGGGCCAGGACTAGCATATAGGCTAGAGCAGCTCAGCCCAGGGTGAGCCAAGCCTGCAGAAAACCCCAGGACAACAAAATGGGTGACATCTAGGGTGCCTCATGATACCAGGGCCCTACTCTTCCATGTTGTGTCCAAGAAGGTTCTCCCCATGGGGAAGGGAGAGACAGAAAGGGTGCTGGTGTGTGGGGGCAGGGGACAGGAACTGAGAGCTGTGGCCAGCCAGTTCTTGTCTGTCCCAAGGCAGCCTGCCCCAGGGACAGGGCCGAGGGCAGAGGTCAAGGAGCTCACTGGACTATTTGAGGAGACGGTCGAGGAATTGACTCATTTGGCAAATATTTATTGAGAGCTTATTGTGTGCCAGGCGCTGTGCTCAGCTCTGGCTGGAATCCCGGACACAAGGCAGGGTAAGGGGTCAGGCCTACCAGGGAAGGACTCTAAAAGGCCTGCAGATGGGACCAGGGCTCAGTCACACTCTAGACAGAGCTGGAGGCAGAACTCAAGCTCTAGGGGGCACTCTGGGCAGTGAACCTGGGTAGTTTGGCCTGAACGAAGGGGGATAAAGAACAATACTGGGCATAAGCAGACCTAGAAAGCATAAGGTGGAGGTCAGCCCTGCCCCCTGGGACACTCCTGAGAAGGTAGTGGTGTCTCCGCCCAGCCTGGCAGCTAGACCTGGGATCAGAGCTGACCTGCAGGTCACCGGGACCGGGGCTCGTAGAGCCCTGTGAGCCCCAGTCTGGAACCCTTGTCTGGAACATGTCTCTTATCCTTCAGGGTCTGAAGACAGGATTCCGGGCAGGTGCAGATGAGTGGGATTGTGGGGCAGGTGATCTGGGGGTCCCCAACAGCCCGCGCTGCCTGGTAGCAGAGCTCTCAATTACATTGCTTGGGAGTGAGGTGGTCACTCACTCCAGGTGGGCAGACAGACTGGGCCCTGGCCTATGCCCAGCCACCACTGCATCTTCCCATGGGTGTGCCAGGCATCTCAAAGCATCTCCCAGGGGAGCACTTTTGTGGGAAATCAGTGGGGGGAGGTGACAAAAAGAGGTTCATCTCTGGAAATCCGAGGGTGTGTGAATGTGCTTTGGGTTCCCGGGCCCAGTGCAACGCTGCCGTGGAACCTCCCCCGCGCTGCCAGGCAGCTCTCCGTGGTGGAGAGCAGTGTGTGGTGGAACCCAGCTCAGTGCAGTCCACTTGGGACCCCACCTCCACAGAGATGGTCAGATGGGTCCAGGCCGTGAGGGCCTGGTCTTCTCTGTAGAAGCTGGTGGTGGCAGTCGCCCATGCCCCCCCCAGCCAGCTACCAGCCTGAGGTTCCCACAACCCCCTCCTCAGCTCTGATTAATTTGTTGGAGAGCGCACACAGCTCAGAAAACCTGTTTGTGCAACAGACCAATGGCTCATTACAAGGGACACAACTCAGGAACAGTCAGAGAAAGAGAACAGCAGGCCAGGGGTGGAGGAAGGCTGTGCTCGTGTGGCTTTGATACAGCTTCCTCAGGCAGTCACGGTGGACAAACTCAGTGGCCATTGGCAACTGAGCTCCTCATCCACAGCCCTCTCTCTCCCCGGCTCTCTGGGCTGGCACTGACCATGGCTGGTTCTCTGGCAACCAGTCCTCATCTGGAGGTGGCTCCAACGTCACCTCATTCCACAACAAAGAAAACCCCTATCATTCTTAACACTTAGGAATTCTCAGGGTTTGGGGGACTAAGAGGCAGAATTGGTAGTCCACCAAATACATCTGAGAAGTATATGATCTGAATGACCACATATTTAGTTTTCTTATAAATCATGATAGAGTGAAAATCAGGGATCCATGTGTACCATGACCCGTATGTAAATTCGGGTCATGTGGACCCATGTGGACCCATGGGCCACCAGGAAGTCTGCCCACTGGCCAACAGAGTGTTGGTGTCTATTTCTTAGCCTTCAAAGATGACTTCTAGTGCTTCCTCCCCATGGTCACTTCTGTACACACCCAGGTTGTGTGCTCCTAGGAAGCCCTCCTGATCCTTCCTCTCCCCAACTAGCCATCACAGAGCTGTGAAAATTCACCTTTTTTCTCATGATATTTTTTTCTATTGCTTAGAGACTTGCAAACTCCTTGAAAGTTTAAGGGAAGTTATGAAAACTTAAAAATGCTTTTCCAGAGCATAGGAAAGACTTCAATATTTCCTAGTAGCTGCTATAGAAATTTATTGCTCATTTATAGGTTTTAACTCTGTCATATGATCGGAGATAAATTTAGTGTTAAATATAAAATCTTAGCTAATATCCGATTCCCACCCCTGAGTCATGGATCATTTCATTTATTTTTCTATACTTGCTTTACCATGAACTGTATTTTCTACATAATTGGTTCATATATAGAGTAGCTGCTTTGTATTCTATTCTAAGGCTGTGTATGTCTGATCTTAGTCCAATACCACACTGTTAAATTGTTGTTCTTCTAGAATATGTTTTATTGGAGGTTTTACAGCATCGTAGTTAATATTATGGGCTTTGAAGTTAAACTGACTAGGATTTATATGGGAATTCTACTACTTAATAAAATGTATGACCTTGGGCAAGTTACCTCCCAATTTCATCTCTATAAAGTGGAATATTATGAGGTTTATATTAATATCTCCCTTACAAGCTCAGAACTGAGAGATAGCTATTGGAGCCAGTCAGACAGACAAAACATCAGCCTCATTGCTAATTTATGATAGGTTGTTATCCCTGCCACTGCATGCATTTGCTATCACACTGGAGATCTAAACTTTGCAATAAAGCAGGAAAAAGCAATGCAAGTTATGACGGTTTAAAAATAAGTCAAGAAACAAAACCTCGATTGGTTGCAAATCATTCATCCCAGTGGACCTCAGTAACAGGAATTGGGGTCCAGGTCTCCCCTCTTCTGCTAGTCACTTCCCCACAGAGTTGCCTAGAGCACAGCAGAAAAGACAGGAACCCTATGGGGAAGAAGCAGGGTGGAAAGGGAGGGCAGGAGTGTTTTCCAGCTCAAGTCTCTTCTCGAAGAAATAAAGTGGGAGTGGCAGTGGAGACACCTCCCATTGTCAACCACCCCAAGGACTGCAGTGAGCATGCAGCGAGGTTATTGCCTGTCCTGTGGTGAGGCACAGGAAAACTGCTCTCATCATGCACAGGGTACATCTCGCTTCTCTTGTACTGAATTTCTTTTTATTTAAATTTTTTGTTTTCTTATTTTCATACAATATCAGTCATATTTATAGCTATTGTTCCCATAGGTATGGCCCACCCATCAATAACGTACCCCTATACCGCCACCTCATTTCTCCTTTCTCCTTGTCCCACTCTGATCATTCCAACTTCTTCCTCGTTGCCAAGTCGTGGATTGATGCTTGGCCACCAGTCTCATTTTTTTTTTCTTTTTTGGAGCAATGTCCTTTTCCGTGGATGGTGAGGACCTGTGCTCCTGAGATGCAGCAGACCATGCTGCTTGGTAACTTTGAGGCGGGTCGTGAGGCTGAGGAACTTCTTGTTGGGCAGGTGTGTGGCATGTTTCTCCAAGCTCCTTTATTTTGGCACTTCCTATTGTGGAAGAGACTGTCTCCTTTCCACCAGACCTGTGTGTTCACTGGGTCCCATGCCTCCCCATTCATGCTGGCTGTCTCCTCTGTTCCAGTAATGAGTTTCAAGAAGAAGAAAAAGAAGAGGAAGAGGAAGAAGAGGAAGAGACGATGACAACAACAACGACAATAGGGTACTTTTCCAGGTGAAATACAGGACCCACTGGTGATACTCTGAAGAGAAATGCTTCCCTCCAATCCAGTCCCCACTCTCCGCACCTTTTCAATAAGTGCTGCATCACATGGTGGGGAGGAGTGTGTGGTTAATCCTGGTACAGGACTATGGGGAAGGTTTTGGGCAGCAGGGGCAGTAATGGAATCTAATACTATAGAGGTGTTGAGGACAGGTGCTCCTGGATGGTGGTGGTCAGTGGTCAGAGGCCTGGTAGGTGTGGATGGGAGGTTTTTAGGCTTAGGGGAAGGTGAGGCTTGTAGTGGTGTTAGCTCAGGAGGGTTGAAGGAGTTGGCAGATGAGGGTGCAAATGTGAGCAAGATGTAAGGAAGAGACTCAGAGCCAGATGGGCTTCCAGGTGTGATGGATGAGCACAGGAAGTGAAGGCAAAACCAAGGAAGTATCTTCTGGAGGTGGAGTCTGTCTTACACAGTCGGCTCTTGGGTCCTGTTCTATCACCCATCATGATGTGACTCTGGACAAGCTGCTGACCCTTTCTGGAACTCAGACACGCTTTGTCAAATGAGGGCCTCTGTGCCATGAGCTGTGGGTCTCATCCCTGACTGGGCGTGTCCCCCAGCCCCCTCCCCCTTTCCCTCTTTTCCTGTCCTCAGATTTCCTGGGTCTGCTTCTCTTTCCTGTTTCATCACTTGGACCCAATAACCCTTGGTCACCTCCTCTGATGTCAGGACTCTGTCTTTCTCTGCTCATCACTCTGGTCCACCAGACCCCACTTCCAGGAAAGCAAACCCTCCTCCTTGTCTGCCCATGGCAGTCTCTGCTTTTCACTAGTGAGGCGGTTCAGCCAACCCCCTCATCCTTCTCGGTGCCTGGCTCTCCTGATCCTGGAGCACAGAGAGAAATAAACCTGAACCCATTCACCCAGAGCCCCGGTCCAGGTCCAGATGGACCATAGTCAGGCCCTGTCTTTAGACTCACTCTCAAGATGGTCTTGAGTGGCCACCCTGTACCTGGAACAGACACGGAAAAGCCAAAGGTGCTAAGCCCCCAGTCACAGTCTCTGCCCTGGGGGGGTTCCAAATTTGAGGTCAGAAAGCCATAAAGTCATGATTTGTGCTCCTCTAGCCCCCTGGCAGCACAGCAAGGATCCCAACCAACCTTTCCAGGAAGAGGACACAAGGGGATGCTGCATGAGTGGACATGAACCATCTCATGGTGACGAGGGAGATGGAGCAGAGCGACTTGCTCCCACTGGCCTGAGGGGCGCCCAGGGCGCTTGACCCTCCAGACCCTACGGGCAGCACTGGGATGGGAGAACATAGATGGGACTGGTGCCGCAGACAGGAACCACATAACCCAGGGCTGTGGGGAGGGTCTAACTGTTCAGATGGTAGGAAGTTATTGGTGGGCTTAGGCGAGTGTATGATGATTGGCATTTTTTAAAAAAATTAAAGCTGGACTAAGGGGGGCAGGAGTGGGTGAGGGCAGACAGGTTGGAAAGTTATTGCAAGGAGAATGATGGCAACCTGGATTGGTGGGGGGGG
>PVHY01029535.1:0-14193 GCA_004024945.1 Uropsilus gracilis | reverse complement strand
GGAGATGTGCTTCAGCTGCCGGTTCTGTAGGGGCCGTCACTGCAGCCTGACCGCTCCCGCCCCCCACCAGGGGAAGCCGCCCGCCCCCACGACGGGACCGAGAAGACGCCCCGCAGCCAGAGCCGGGCGGACCGAGCGGTCATGGAGGCTGCCCAGAGGGCGCGCGCCTGCCCGCCCACACGCCCGGCCCGGCTGGGCTGCGGCCTGCTCCTCCCGGCCCGCTCCCAGGGGCCAAGACCCGGAGTCGGTACCTTCAGGGCGGCCACGTTCTTGGGGTCCGCGGATTTCCCTGAGCAGTTGTTCTGGGGTGACTGGGGGCTGGGGCTCTGCTCGGACGCGCACGGGGAGGCCTGCCCCGAGCTCAGCCCGTCGCGGCCTGGAGGACAGTTGCTCTCAGAGCGCTGGCCGCGGCCGCTCTCCCCCCTCCCAGCAGCCCCGACGCCCCGGGGCCCAGGCCAGGCCAGCAGAGCGGGCGGGATGTCCGGCCGCTGCTCCCCCCAGGGCCGGCCCCGCGCCCCACGCGTCCCCAGGCTCGTTCCGCTCGGTCACCCCGGGAACTGACCAAAACACGAGCAACGCCTGCACCCACGGGGCGCGACGAGGACATGGCCTGCTCCAGGCCCTGCGCTCGGGGGGCCAGTGAGGCCCCGCCCAGACCCCCCAGGGAGACCCCGGGAAGCCCCGCCCACCCCGCTCCTCCACGGACCAGCAGCCCCGCGTGGGAGCCGCACTGGGCCGGCCCCGCCCCCTCGAGAGGACGCAGGGCCGGTCCTCCAAGCCTGTCCCGGCCAGCCGGTTCCCCTAAGCCAGTCCCATCACATCCTTTCAGACAGGCAGCCCCTCGGCCTTCTCTCCCCGCCCGCGGGGGTGGGGTGGGGTGGGCACAGGCGTGGAGATGGCGGGCTGACACCCTGGAAACAGCCAGTCTGCTCCCCTGACCCCGCGGCTCTTCCGCTGCCCACCAGCCCTGCCCGACAGCCTGGCCCTCGGAGCCAGGCCCAACCCCGGGGGCTCCCACAAGGTGCGCGCTGCACCCAGCCCGGCCGCAGGGCCACTCACTGGGAGGCGGGGCGGGGCCCTGCTCGCCCTTCCCCAGGCCGTCCTGGCCGGGCCCGGGGGAGAAGAGCCGGGAGACGGGGGCCGGCTGGCTGCCGGGGCCGAGGTCTGTCACCAGGATGCCACTGTGGAACTCCGTGACCCCGGGAGCCTGCGGCGACAAGGGCGAGGGTCACCCTGGCCGCAGCCGGGCCGGGGAGTAGGGGCTCTGGGAAGTGGGGGGGGGACGGGAAGGGCACCGAGGATCCACGCCGGCCCCTCACCCTGGCGATGGTGGCGGGAGCGATGACCACGCTGGGCTGGGGACCGGGAGACGCCAAGACCCCTTCTCTCTTCAGAGGCCCCGACGCCATGATCACCGTGGGGGACTGTCCCGGAAAGGCGGCTGCGGGGCGGGCAGGGGTCAGCCCCGGGCGCGGCCCACGACCCCCCGCCGCTGACCTCGCTGAGCGCTGTCAGGGGTGCAGGCCTGTGTGGGCACCACCCCGGGGGATGGACTCACCTGGGCCGATGCGGGCATTCTTCAGTACCAAGGAGACAGGCTCTGGCTTGGGAGCAGGCACTATTTTGGGGGGCTGCTTGGGCCTCCCCCCGGTCAAGGATACAGGTTTGGGGTGCACAAACGTCAAACAGGACTGGGGAGGCCCGACCGTCGGTGGCTGGGTGACGGGAGCCAGGGCCAGGCCGCAGGGGGCGCCGGCGGGGGTGGGGTGGCGGGTGGTGATGACCAGGCCCTGGCTCTGGCTGAAGGTGGTGGCGGAGGCGTCGTGGGTGAGGGTGGCGGAGGCTGTGTGGGTGATGACGGAGGGCGCCAAGCTGGCTGCCTTGCTGACGGCAGCCAACTTCTGGGGCTGCAGGAAGGCAGACGGGGCCGTGGGGCTCAGGGCGGCGGCCGGAGGCGGGACAACCGGCAGGGCCGGGGCGGCGGGGGCCGGGGCGGGGCTGGGGCAGAGCAGGGGCATGGTGAAGATGGGCAGGAACGGCTGGGGGGCGCCCAGGGCCGGCACAGGGGAGCCGAAGTCCGCGGGCTGGAGGAAGGGGTCGGCGGGCCGGGAGGCGCGGTCACAGCCCTGCCTGTCGGAGGGGGCCAGGGCGGTGTCCGCAGGGGGCCCGATGAGGCTGTCCGGGAGGCTCACGGTGGGGAGGGCCGGGGTGCTCAGGATGTTCTCCTGGGGAGGGAGAGGGGGGCACTGGGAGGAGCCAGCGCTGGGCCCTCCGTCACACACCTGCCACCCGGAGCTGCCCCACGTGCCGCGCCCCTGAGGTCCAGCCCTGGACGGGGGGACAGGACAGCTGACCGGGGGACACGGATCTGTGTCCCCGGCATCCGCAGGGCCTGCCTCCCCGGCGCCGAGCGACGGCGCTGCACGCCCTGGGCCTTGGCCTGGGGCCATCTTGTCCCCCCAAGTGCCCGCCGGTGACAGCAGAACAGCAGGGCAGCCTGGCCCGCGGCCGGCCCCCGGCTCCCCCAGGACGGGCTCACGTATCGGCCGCGAGAGGCCCCCACCCAACGGAGCGAGGCCCTCGAGGCACTGGCCCGCTCTGCCGCCCGGAGTCAAAGGCGGAACCGGGCCAGGTCGCGGCGTCCGGCCGGTGGGGGGGGCTGCCCGGAAGCACGGAGCCTGGCGGTCACCGAGCTGCCGGCCAGGGCGGGCGCGAGGGCAAGGCACGAGGCCCCCCTCGCTCACGGCCCTGTGCGTCCGGCGGCCGGCTCAGCTGTGGCCCCGGGCGGGGCTGCTCCCCGCACGGGCACCCGGTGCCGGGGCCGCGTCCACGGAGCCCGGGCGGGCCGCGCCCTCCGCCAGGAGTGACCCTCGGCCGCGGCGGCCCGCCCCTCCCGCCCCTACCTGCGCGGGGGGGCTGCTGGGGTCGGGCGCGGGCGCCGAGGCGGGCGCGGGCAGCAGGGAGCCGAAGATGGAGCGGCTGGAAGAGAAGAGGTCTGAAAGACAGCAGCGCGGGGTGAGCGCCGCGGCCGGGGCCGCACAGCCAGGTGCGGGCGAGCGGGCGCTGAGCCCCGGGTCCCGAGGGAGGCCCCGGCCAGGGCACCCAGAGGGCGCGTGGCTGGGCCTGCACCGTCCAGGCCCAGGCCCGGCACACGGCGGCTCTGACTGGGCCAGGCCGGCGCCGGGGCCGCGGGCGGCTGTGTCATCAGCGCCCTCTGCTGCTCGGAGGGGGAACAGCTCGCAGCCCCGCTGGCCACCTCCCCCCAGACAGGCCCGGCTCAGCCGCCCAGCGCCACCCACACCGTGCGGTGACCACCCCAGACACACAGGCAACTGTCCCTGCTGCCCGGCTAGCTGCCTGTTGAGGGGGGCCCCGGCCGGCGGTGCTCACCCTGGAAGGGCTCGAAGGTGTCCATGAAGTCCAGGTTGGGCTGCAGCGGCATCAGCCCCGGCTGGATCATGTCCGCGTTCCCCAGGTGGGCTGCGGGGGGGGGGGGGTTGGCGCCCGGGCAGTGGTGCGGGGGGGGCCAAGCCTGGCCCCGCCGGCCCCCTGGACTCGGCCCGGGAGCTGCCGGCAGCTGCCTGGGGTTTCCGCCTGCCCGGGGGTCGCGGCCATGTCCCCCCACCCCCAGCAGGCAGGGGAGGAAGCCCAGGGAGCTGGCGTGCCAGGCAGGGGCCCCGCGTGCTCGTGTCTGACCTCTGGGCTGAGGGGAGCCGGGAAGACTCCTGATGCCCAACTCGGGGCCGGGCAGCGCCCACGGCTCCTGGCGGAGGCAGCACGGGGCTGCCGTCACCCCCCCACCCCCCACCCCGGGTGCCCGGGGGCGGCTGAGCGCGGGTTACCTATCTCCCGGGGGTTGGGCCAGGCCACCGGCTGGTGCGAGGAGAGCGTGGAGAAGAGGGTGTCGCTGAACTCCGACATGAGCATGTCCGTGTCCAGCAGCGGGTCCTCCTCCATGGGGACGGGCGTTTTCCAGCCGTCCCCGTGCTTGTGCCAGTACAGCATGTCGTCATCCTGCTGCCGGCGCGAGGGGGGGACAAACGGGGAGCCCGTGAGCTCAGGGTTCCAGCGAACTCCATCATGGTGCCACAGCGTCCCCTGCGAGCAGCACGGCCGCGGCAGCCGGTCACTCACCTGGGCCAGGCTGGACAGGTCCTCATCCTTGTGCTGCTGCAGCTGCGGGGGAGGCCCGAGCGGTCACCATGGGCGCAGGGGACGAGGGTCCCGGCCGCCCCGCCCGGGAGTGAGTGGGCTCTGGGAGTGTCCGGCTTCCCCTCGGTCAGAGGCAGGCAGAGAGGGGCCCTGCACCCCGCCAGCCCCAATGTCCGGCACAGGAGGGTCCCAGCCGGGGCCGGTGGCTGAGGGCAAGGAGATCACGGCCACGGCCGAGCAGCCGCTCCTCCGGCTCCGGCAGCGGGTCCCCCAGGACAGCGAGGGAGAGCTGCCCCCCCCCCGCCCCGCGCGGCTCCTGGGCAGACGGCCAGGCCCGGCCAGATACCCGCTTCTTGAAGTAGGTCCTCCACTTGTGGTACTCGCGGATGACGATCTCGATGCGGCTCTTCCAGTACTTCCCTTCGGTGGTGATGGCCTGGGCGGGGGCGGGAGAGTCGGGGTGCGGGCGACGGGCGGGGTCACCGTGGACGAAGGCCTGACGGGCCCCGAGCGGAGCCCCAGCCCCGGGCTCGGAGCGCCAGCCGCGGCCACAGCGGCCATCACCGCGGACCCGAGCGGGCCGAGGCTCGGGCAGCGCAGGCCCCAAGGAGCGGCGGCAGGACGGACGCAGGGCCTGGGCAGGGACCCCTGTCCCGCACCAGCCACGCCGACGGCTCCAAGCCGCCCCCAGCGGGGGCTCCCTAAGCGCCCCCTTGAGTGGCAGCAGCAAGACCCACCCTGAGTGAGACAGCCAGACAGCGGCCCTGAACGTACACGGAAGTGGGCCTCCGGCCACCCCTCGGGAGGGTCCGCGGGCCGGAGACACCCAGCCTCCCTCCGGACGCGCCGTGCTGGACACACGGAGCCACGGACCCCGCGCATTCTGGCCGACGCGAGGATGGCGCGGCCGGCTCCGCCTCATGCCCGCGGCCGTGGCCCCTGCCAGGCTTGGCGCAGGGAGCCTCGACGTGTCGCCTGAGCTGCCGCAGAAGCCGGCCTGGGAGGAGCCGGCCCCTCGGACCCCCAGAACGCCAACCCCGGGCGCCTCTCCGTGAGGAGCTGGGCCGCCCGACCCCCCCCCCAGGGTGCCGCCAGCTCCAGGTACCTCTGGGCGGCGGTGCTCGTCCACGTCCACGGAGCCGTCCAGCGGGGTCACGAAGGGGCACAGGGGGTTCTTGCGCTTCTCCAGGTCTGGGGGGGGGGGGGGGGCCGTGTCACCTCCGGCCCCTGAGGGAGCCCCGCCCTCCCACCATGCACCACCCCCAGCGGGACCCTCCGGACTGGGCTTTCCTGCTCCTTCCCGGACAGCCGGGGGTTCCGTCCAGAGAAGAACCGCTGGTGACGCGCGGGCAAGAAAGGGCACTGGACCCCGGCTCACCCCAACCCGGCGGCCCGGGGCCCCCGGCTCCGCGTGGGGCAGAGCGAGGCCACCCCAGCCCTCCACGCGTCGCCTCTGCACTGCCTTCCCGCAGCCCCCTCGGCCTCCACCGCGCCGGGGGCCGGCGCTGCCCGCCGCGTGCCCTGGCCAGCCCCCCTCGGCCAGCCGCACTCACACTGCATGTACCACGCCCGCCAGATGGCGTTGTTGAGCCGGATCTTGTCTCGCCACTGCAGCTTCAGGCCCTTGAAGTTCTTCCACTTGGGAGACACCAGCTTCCCGCTGAGAGGAGACGGGAGGAGGCGGCGCTCAAGAGAGCCGCCGGGGACGTGGTGGGGGCGCGGTGGGGCGCGGTGGGGGCGCGGTGGGGACGTGCCGGCCGCCACCCAGACCCCGGCAGTCCCGGTGGACCCGTCAAAGCACGGCTGAGGCCCGGAGGCTGAGACGGCGGTGATGCGGGTGTGGGCGATGGCGCCGGGGTGTGGGAGGAGGGGCAGGACGGGCCACAGCCGGCGACGGGGGCAGGTGATGGGACGCGGGGCCCCCCGCCCCACCGGCTCTGGCGTGACAGCACTCGTGGGCTCTCTTCCGCACACGCGCAGACACGCGTCTTGCACGCCTCACACGCACACGGACGCAGCAGGCATCTCTCACGGCGAAGCAAAGCTGCCAGACCCTTGGCGGAGGCCGAGCTCCCGGGCCGGACCGTGCCACCCACCCTGTGCCTGCAGAGCCCCGGCCACAGATGCCGCCCAGCGGGGGGGGGGGAGGGGGCAGTCTCTCCAGCCTCGCACGTGCCACCTCCCCGCCCCGGACTCCCCAGCCCCGGCCCCACCCCACGCGGCACCTGCGCCCAGCCCTCGCCCGCACCGCAGCCTCTGGAGGGCACAGCCCTGCACAGCGCCCACCCTGTGCGCTGGCGCACAGCCTGGCACCGGGGTGGGGCCCGGGGCAGCGCCTTCTCAGGCAGCTCCGCCCTCTGCCTGCTGCCCAGCCCCCAGGACAGCCGGCCGGCACAGGGCTCCCCATCCTCAGGTGGCCCAACACAGGGAAGGCACCGGCTGTGGCCCCCAGGACGGGGACTCTGGGGTCCTGCTTTCCAGCCCAGGGACAGAGGACAGAGGCCGCAACGCCGCCCCACCGCCCACTAGGAAACGTCAGCGCAACGTCAGGAGAACGGGGGGCCGGGCCGGGGCACCCCAGGTCCAGTTAGGGCCTTCACGCCAGCTACGCCCCTTCTTCCCCACTGCCTTTCCCCACCAGGTCCAGCAGCCAGTGGCTCCCGAGCTGCAGCCCCCGCTGTGCGGCCACACCCCAGGACGACTGGCACCAGTTCCCGGGGGCGGGGATCCCGCGCCGGGGCAGGTCCTAGGACTAAGAGGCGCGGGTGTGCACGCACGTGTGTGCCGGGAGCCCCCGCGGTCATCCAGACTAGGGGACGGCGGAAAGGCCTGGTTTTCCTGACTTACTAGGAAGCCCTTCCCTCTGCGCGGCCACCTCTGGCTCCGCCAGCGACACCCGCGCACACCCTCCCTGCCAAGCCCTCCGGTCCGGGGGGCAGAGGCTGGGTCTGCCCACCCCCTGGGCAAGGCGAAGTCTCCTCTGCCTCCGCGGATGCCCCTGCCCTAGAGGCACACATGTAGCAGCAACAGTGGGAGCCCTGGTCAGTATACTCTAGTCGGAGCAGTTGGGGGGGGCTTCCTGGAGGAGGTGACGTCTCAGCTAAAGCCTAGAAGATAAGGAAACCTCAGCTTGGCCCCGAGGAGAGGGACACTACGGCATTTCTTCGCCTCGTCGTCAATGGCCTGGATCGTGGCCGATGAAGGCAGCGACCTGGAGGGAGGCGGGGTGCTTCGGGGCCGGCAGGGAGCGGGGACCGGAGCAAATCAGGTCTCATCTCGAGCCCCGCTGCCCTCCTCCGCCAGCTCTTCCCTGGCCTGCTCCCCCAGGCGGGTGAGTCCAGGAGAAACAACACAAAGGACAGAAAACTGCCCCCATCTTTCCATCTCCTTAAAGGGGAAGCGCGGTTTCCCGGACGGCTTCCGCCTCCCGAAGTCCAGGGCCCAGAAGCCACTTCCTGAGCAAGAACAGGGCCAGCAGCTCGCGGGGCATCCGCCACCTGCTCGGGGCGGGAGGGCACGGCGGGGGAGGGGCGCGGCTGAGCGGGCCCTGTGCTGCAGCCCTCGGCGCTCCCTCACGCCCCTCCAGACCCTGCTCTGTCGCCGAGAGCAGCTCGCCCGGCCCAAGAGCCTCTTCTCGGGCGGTGGCTGCGCCAGGAGCACCGGCGAACCCTGCGGGCCAGAAACCAGACCGGCAGCCTGCGGTCCGGGTTCTCCTCTTCTTGCCCCCCCTGCTGATCCACCCCTGCCCTCCCTGATGCTCGCATCGCCCAGGTCACCCCAGGCGCCGTGATATGGCCGCAGCCAGCAGGGGGCGCCCCACCGACCCAGCGCAGTGAGCCCGCACGCCCCCAGCAGCAGAGGGGGGGCAGAGGCCAGGCCCGCCCAGAAGCCCTCCAGCCGGCCTGCGCAAGGCCCCGGCGCACAGCAGACGGGAAAGGCGTCCTTGGACTAAATGGCCGAAAGGCAGGAACAGCTGGGGGGGGGGGACTCTGCACCCAGGGGGACAAGCTTCACACCTCCCACCCGCTGCGGGGACGGTGGGTGCAGGAAACAGACATCGCCCCCCCAGCCACGGCCCCGCCCAGACAGGTGGGGTCAGGGGGGCACGAGGGGGGCAGGAGGTGGGAGGCTCCATCCCTCCCAGGCAGGCCCGGCAGCTCCCAGTCTGCCCGCCCTGCCAAGGCAGCAGGCGGAGGCCCTGGGGCCCGCGGCGTCCCAGGGGGCCGAGGTCTCCAGGCCGGAGCCCCTGCGTGCCCAGCGGGGAGGGCGCGGGCTGTGAGCGAGCGCCCGCCCCGTTCCCCTCCCTGGGAGCTGCAGGGGGACGGGTGCTCGCCCGCGTCTGGGGCGCCCGTCGGCCTCCGGGGTGTGCGCGTCCGAGACGGGAGCGGTGCCCGGGCCCCCACACGGAGATGGACGGGGCGCTGCAGGGCGGGCCGTGGCCACGAAGCGCTGGGAAGCGGCGTCCACCAGGAACACTGGCTGCGAACGGTGCGTCCACGCCCCCCCCCAACGACTGCAGCGGCACCTCCACGTGCAGGGAGCCGGCGGGCACGACTGGGGGACGGCGGGGGTGTCTGTGGTCTTGACCACACGGGGGGACGGCGGGGAGACCCACGGCCGCTCAGGGGCGCAGCGGGAGGGATGCGCCTCCCCTCGGACCCACGCGGGAGCAGAGCAGGTCCGGGGGACCTGGCGGGGCGGGGGCAGCGGGGCGGGGGCAGCAGGGCTCCCCTCCAGGACGCCTGCTTCCCCGAGAGCGCATCTCCACGGGCCCCGGGGTCGGGCCTGGTCCCACAGGCCGCTCCGAGCCGAAACCAACAGGCCCCGGACGGACAACGGCTCGCTGAGGCACTGAGGCGCTGAGACGCAGGCTGCCGCCGCCGCCGCCACCCACATGGCAGGAGTGGGCAGTGGGGAAGGGCTCGCCCTGCAGCCTGGGCCCTCGGCCCTGGACACTGCCCAGCTCCTGCCCAGGGAGCCCGAGGCCCGGCCCCGCCCCCACGCCCAGGCAGGGGGCCGCTCCCCCGGCCCAGGGACACGCTCTGCAGGAAGCCAGGGGGAGTGCGGCTCCTGGGCGCTGGTCCGGCCTCCTCCGCGGAGGGCGGTGAGGGAGGGAGACAAGCGCCACTGGCCGTGGGCGGGCGAGTGGCCAGCTGCGTGCCGGCGCGTGTGTGTACACGCTCGTGTGAGCTGGGTGGCCTCGTGGAGAAAGCCAGGAGGATCGTCTCCAGGACTCTCACAGCAAGCAGGGTGGCCGGAGGGGGCTGGCGCCGGGCGAGAGCTGACGGGCGGCTGCGCTGCATCCCGGGGGGTGGGCAGACCCCTGCGAGACCCCGCACGGCCACGCTGGTCCTGGCAGCCAGGGCACGGGCTGAGATGGGGGCTGGCCGCCTGGGCCCAGGCCAGGCGGCCCCCTGGCAGGAGAGCTGGGAGTAGGCCTGGAGCCCCAGGGCCTGGCAGGGAGCTGCCGGGCAAATCTGGGGCGCGTTGCGGGATACGGGGTGGCTCTTGGGCACGTTCCTGGGTGGTAAAGCCTGGCGCTTCCTGTCAGACTCGAGCCGACGCTGGACTTCCAGGCCAGAGCCGGGACGTGGGCAGGAACCGCTCAGGCCTCTGCCAGGTGGCCAGGAGGGGAAGGTGACGCCTGGGGACCATGGGGGCGGGGGGGGGGGCAACCAGACTCCCACAGGAAAGAGGGGCTGTGCCCTTCAGGAGCCGGTGCTCGGCGGCACAATTTGCTACTCCGAAAAGATCTATCGGCAGCTTCTCGCTTCGTCCGCGTCTGTTGCCGCGCTGCCTGCTTCTAAAAGCTTTTCATTTGGAGGGGAAAAATTATTTCTCGAGACCAGGTCTCGCTGTTTTTGCCCGTGGAACCGCAGGCTCACGTTGCCCGGGGTACCACGGACTCAAGCCATCCCCAGCCTCAGCTTCCCAGGTAGCTGGGATGACAGGCGCGCGCCACCACGCCCAGCTATATTTTGGAACTAGGTCTCGCTACGTTGCCCCGATCGGGACTCGAACTGCGATCCCAGGACCCCGCCACGCTTTCCTAGGCTGCCGCTTACAGGCACCGCTACTGTGCCCAGCCAAAACTTTTTATTTTGAAATAATCGACAGAGGAACGTGCAAAGAAAAAAAGGGGGGCACAAGGGGGGGCATAAAGAGGCCACCTGCCCCCACCTCCACCCACCCTCCCCGCCTCCCTGTCGGCAGCATCTTACCGGCTCCAGCGCGGCCCCGTGACAGACTGCAGGGCTCCACGGCCCAGCAAGATGCCAGCCACCCCCCTGCTTCTCTACTATTGCTACTGCAATATTCACGACAATAACCTCGGTGACATTCCTGCAAGTGCTCCCCCATGCTTTCTAGTTCTGCTTCTCTTTACGGCGCACCTGTGGATGAGAGGCTACACATGGCATAGTCCTACCTACCGGCTTTCCTTTGTGATCTTTTTTTAAGGAACTCTTCATAATTTCTTTCACTGCTTCCCCCCAGCCCCATCTGGAGACTCCATTTTCATTTTAATCACTTTTTAAGCCTTGCTGGCTCTCAAGCAAACTACACACCCGCACGAAGAGAGTCAGACAACACAGAATGGCGCAGGTCACCTGCCATCCTCTCACCCAGAAACAAACACTGCTGCTTGAAAGCCGGTGACAACGCTGTGTGGTGGAGACACAGCCTGAAGGAAAGGGAGGGCTGCCCTTTGCCCCGGGCTCCTAGGTGCCCTGGCCGGCAGGAGTGTGGGTTTGCCAGGGGAGTCGGCCAAGGGCCGTCTGACGGAGCGGCTCGGGGCGTGGGGCTGCCCGTGGTCAGACGCAGGACGAGACTGCCCTCGACAACGAAGACTTGGGTGGGCTGGGGGACGGGGGAGCCTGGAGCCCGTGGCCTCTGCCCCACACGTCCCTTCTCCTGGCTGACATGACCGCAACCTTCCCTGTCATAAACCGTCACTGTGAGCATAACCGCTCGCAGGGAGCTGAGCCCTTCAGGCCAATGACGGAAGCCCAGGATGGTTCTGGGAACCCGCTGATGGGCGTTCAGAGTGGGAAGGGAGAGCGCTCCTGGGGGCTCTTCCAGCTTCTCCGATGGCCCCTTCAGCCTCGCAACGTACGTTCGTTTCATCATGCAGATGCGGCCAGATGCGCAGATGTAGATGCAGGAGCATGTGTTGGGATTATAATTCCGGTTCGTCACCTACACGCTTGTGTCTCAGCAGCTTATCACGCCAGAGCGTGACGTTATGGCGCTTCTCTCTGCTACAGGACGTTGTGCGGTGTGTGTTTAGCACAGCCTACTTAACTGGGTCCCCATCAACAGACAGACGTTCACATAACGGGCACACGCTTCTGCTGTAAATGATGTGACGAACACCCCGCTGAGTACCAGAAGTATTTCCGCACAGCGGCACGGGTGTTTCTGGGAGGTAAGTTTCTGGAAGCTGGAAAGCTGACTCGGAGGGCACAGGGACACTTTATAATTTGGTTTGCAGTCCAAGCGGCTGGCATGTGAGTTTGCACTAAGTCACACCCCTGGTGTCCGTGAAAGGTGCCTCTTTCCCCAAATCATCACTCACAGTACGCATCGCTGCTCAGCAAACACAAGGAGCAAGATTCTAGCTCGCTGGCCTTTCGGGTTTCACTCAGTTCTACCACGTTATGTTCACCAGCAACTGGACTCACGCGTGTCCCCGGCCTCTCGTCCGCTTGTCACCTTCGGCGCACGAGCTCAGGCTGGGGGGGTGGCGTGTGCACTGTAGTGCGCAGGTCACTGCCGCTAGTTCCACTGCAACCACCGACGGTGGTTTGTACTTTTTTGCACTGATCAACTTTACTTTTTTGCACTGATCACTGATCAACTTGTCACTGTGGGGTGGGCTTTTTTTTTTTTAAAGAGACTGGGTCTTGCTATGTTGCCCAGGGTTGTCTTAAACCCACAGACTCAAGTGCTCCCCAGCTTCAGCCTCCCCCAGGTAAGTGGGATTACAGGTGCACGCCACCACGCCTGGCTTGTGGGGTGGGTTTTTGTTGTTACTTTCAGTAGAAATTTTCCCTCCATGTAGTCGATACCTGTGAGCCGTTTCTTTGATGCCTCTTTTGGTTTTTTTTTTGGAGACTAGGTCTGTGGAACCGCAGGCTCATGTTGCCCGGGGTACCAGACTCAAGCAATCCCCAGCCTCAGCCTCCCAGGTAGAGGGGATTACAGACGCACACCACCATGCCCAGCTAGGTCTCACTATGTTGCCCTGGGTGGGTCTCGAATCACGATCCCCAGTCCTAGCCGCGCTCCATAGGCTGGTGCTTACAGGCACGTGCCACCGTGCCCAGCTGATGCTTCTAGTTTTTGTGTCTCACTGAAAAAGGCTTTTCCACCCCAAGCCCGTGGCAACACGGCTTCGGTGCCTCCCCGTCGCACTTTCGCACCGTCTCTCTACACGCAGCTCCGCGCCACCTGGATCCACTGTGCTGCAGTGAGTGGCACTGGGACCCCACTTCATAAAGCCAGCGGCTCCCACCTACCTCCTGCACAACCCAGCCTTCCTGTTCGACGGAGACCCCATCTGTGTCACACACCGTCTGTGCAGACATCTGGGACTACCGTGGACCTTTTGGGGTCTTGTGCTTACGTATAATGGCTTCACTTTTCCCATCTCACGCTAGTTCTTCTGGGAAAGTCGGTTCAGTTTCCTGCGTAACTCCAACTGAACACCAGCTGGTTACCAGGCTGCCTCGTCGTCCCCATGCTGAGTGTGAACTTGCATACATTAGCACCTGTTCTGGGGTTTAGCTGGTCTGGGTCCAGGCTACGCAAGCGTCGTGCTGACCTGGGGACTAGTCACTGACCATGCGCTGCTAACTAGGTCAAGACACACGCTTGCGATGACCAGCGGGCTGCGAGTCATTCTCAAGGCACCGCCGGCCGAATCCCCTGCTTCGGAGGCAGAGGAGCCTGGGGCTGCCTGATGCGTATCAGAGGGTAAGGTAACACTCTCGACTCCGGACCTATAAATAGGCCGTAACAGCGCTGGCTCCTTTCCCCGGAGTCAGCTTTGTCTGTTACGGAAAACCTATGGCATCTGTTTCCCCATCGAGTCTAAAACCCCAAACCTCGCCTTTGGCAACAGCCTGAGTCACGACGACCTCGGGCAGGCTGTGGGGGCATCTCTAGCAGCGCCAGCCGCCAGCCCTGCAGTGCCTGGCACGGTGGGGGGGAGGGAGAGGAGCTTAAACAAAGTGATGTTCCCACGAGAGGCCGCCTCTGCACTGCGGCCGCGTGGACACACGGCCCCCAGCAGTGGACAGGCCAGGCTGGACGCCGCCTGGACCACCCTGACGCATCGCTCCAGCTACAACCCACTATTCCAGGGAGCAAGGGCAAAACCAAGGGCCGGGCATGGCGGCGCATGCCTGTAGGTGGCAGCCTAGGAAGCCGTGGCCGGGGCCAGGGATCGCGGTTCGCGCCCCGCCTGGGGCCCGTAGCGAGACCTAGTTCTAAAAAAATAGCTGGGTGTGGTGGTGCGCGCCTGTCATCCCAGCTACCTGGGAGGCTGAGGCTGGGGATGGCTTGAGTCCGTGGTCCCCCGGGCAGCGTGAGCCTGCAGTTCCACGGGCAAAAACAGCGAGACCTGGTCTCAAAACAACAACAACAAGAAGCCCTGGCCTCAAGGAGCTTCACGTCTCCGGAGTGCAGGCCGCCAAGCCGGTGCGTGCTGTGGCCCACAACCCAGGCGGGCTGGGGCGGCCGGCAGGGGGACTGCACGGAGCACCGGCGTGCAAGGGAAGAGCGGGCACTGGCCGGAGCCTGGCTTCGCCTCAACAGGCCCGCAGAACTGCCCGCAAGGCTGCCGTCAGGGCCATGCTGACCAGGAGCGACTTCGGATCTCAGCTGCCCACGCCCAGGGCCCACATCCCTGCCCCTGCAGCCGGCCTCTGCTCTGGCCTCATGCTCTTGCCCAGTTTCTCCAGCTCTTCCTCTGCCTCTTCCCTCCCCCTTCTTCTCCGTGCTCCCGGTCCCCGCCTCCTCTTCCTTCATCCTCCCCCC
>PVHY01029534.1:0-14192 GCA_004024945.1 Uropsilus gracilis | reverse complement strand
TCAGAAGTCCATTTGGGGAAACAACTATCACTGGCAAAAAAAGGAAGGAAAATATAAACAGCTGGGACTATATCAAACTAAAAAGTTTATGCACAGCAAAAGAGACAATAAACAAAACAAAAAGAAACCCAAACGACTGGTAGAAAATTTTTGCCCTCCAGACAAGTGACAAGGGTCTGATAACAAAGATCCACAAAGAAGTCTTACAGTTTAAAAAAATAAAGCAAAAAACCCAGTCCACAAATGGGGAGAAAACCTAAAAAGACACTTCACCAAAGAGGATATACAATTGGCTAATAAGCATATGAAAAAATGCTCCACATCACTAATAATCAGGGAACTGCAAATTAAAACCACACTGAGATACCATCTTACACCAGTAACAATGACTATATAAATAAAACAGACAACAAGTATTGGCACAGATGTGGAGAAAAGGAACTCTCTTACACTGCTGGTGGGAGTGCAAACTGGTCCAGTCACTATGGAAGACTGTGCAGAGGACCCTCAAACAATTGAAATTGGTCTTACTCTATTATCTTTTTCTTCCATAACTACACAATCTTAGAAAATGTTGTCACAATATTACAGTGCTATAACATAAATAGAAATAATTATTTTACCAGACTGGAAACTCTTTGAAAATATAGACTGGTAATCTAAGTTTTGTCCCCATTGTCTCAGTCTCTGAATACACATGTTCAAGAAACTCTTAGCACACTAAATGAATAATAAAATTTATGAAAAATGTATCTGATCCCACTGACACTTTGTCAGAAATGTCTCTATTTTTTCCTTCTTATAATACAATCACCATATAAGTTGAGGTTAGATCATAAAGATTTTCTAGACTCTTCTTTCTAACTTGATTCTCCATTCTCACAATTTAACACATTGATATTTACTCCCAACTACTTAAGATTTCATGATAGTTTGGTAACTATTTCATGACAGTTTATAATGTTTTTTGATAATATCAGGTGATTGGGGTGGCATTGAAGAAAGTTGGAAGGCAATTCTATACTGATACAACTATGCAATCTTGAACTATCACTGATCATCAGTTGTTTCTTCTGTAAAATTAATTTGAATATAGTTGTAGAATCATTATATGACATATATATGTGGATATATTATCTAACATACACAATAATTCAATAATTACAAGTTCAAAAATACCAACTTTGAAAAAATCTTCAAGAGTACTAGTACCAGTCAAGAAATATACTCAATAAAAATGTGTTTACTGACTTATTAAAATATTTGAATTTCAAAATGAAAGAAACATTTGAGTCTGCAGGCAAATTACGATGTTTCAGTGACGAGATCATCCCAACATGTGCTGCACCTGTACTTAGTTCCCAAGTTCTCTGCTCTGGACATGCTGGTACTCCTCCAGGATACTCACCTAGAGACAGGCATTCTTACTAGACAAACGCTCCACTTCATTTAAAAGGCACTGAACTCTTGCAGAGATGAGTGACCATTATGTACCATTAATATCTTGCTTAGTTCTTTCAATGGTTCCCCCATCACATAAGTCCTCTGCCCTTTGATTCCTCCCCTCCCCTGCATGGATGGGTTTGTGCTATGGTCATTCTATAGAGGGCAAACTTTCATGGGTGATCTGATTACAGTCTGTAAAAAGTGAGAAGAGGAAATTCTGTACCTCCTATAGAAGAAATCCTTATAGAAGAAATCTTTTTCTCCTTATAGAAGAAATATTTTTTTATTATTATTAATAGTTATATAAGGCAAGGCACGGTGGCTCGTGCCTGTAAGCTTCAGCCTATGAAGTGGCCGGGGCTAAGGTTCACAGTTTGAGTCCCACCTGGGGCCCGTAGTGAGACCTAATTCCAAAAAATAGCTGGACGTGGTGGCAGGTGCCTGTAATCCCAGCTACCTGGGAAGCTGAGGCTGAAGATTGCTTGAGTCCGTGGTACCCTGGGCAACGAGAGCCTATGATTCCACAGGCAAAAATAGCAAGGCCTAGTCTCAAAAAATCAAAAAAGAAATAGTTATATAAAAATCTAGAAAAATACTCAACGTAGTTAAAGTGAAAGCACCTAGTTCAATTTCACCATATCGTTGATCTGTCCTTGTCAGCCATGGGTAGGTAAAGGGGATTGACCAATCAACAAAGGACCTCCATTGAAAAGAATCACAACATTGTGTTGGTCTGGAAGGGTCATCTTGGTAAATGATCATGGTACTGAACACATTCTCAATTTCAAATGGTGAAATCACAGAATAAATAATGAACACACATGGAGGAAATATCTCTAAAGAAAATAATGCAAAGGGTCCACGTCTGCTGGGAAGGGAAACCATTCTCCTTCCTTGACCCAGTACCATCTTCAGCCCAGGCCTTGGACTTCTCCTCCCTCTGTCCATACTCTTTATTTTTTTCTCTCTCTCATGATTGAGAAATAAATAAAGGGAAGAAAGAAAGAAGGAAGGAAGGAAGGAAGAAAAAAAAGAAAGAAGGAAGAAGGAAGAAAGGGAACAAAGAAAAGAAAGAAAGAGAGAAAGAAAGAAAGGAATAACATCATAGATAATATGATCTCTTTCCAGGTTGGAGACTACTGGAACTTAGAAAGAATATGAGGCTTATGTAATATGCAAGAAAATTCATATAGTTAACTAAAAACCACTTGAAATATAGTAAAGTGTTGATAGGAGGAATGACTTTGTTGTAATATTTTTGGTATTTATTTTCTTCCCTATTTTCTTCCATATTTTGTAATTATTGATTTTTCCCCATGTATCCTAACATTAACATGCATTTTGTAATCTGAATGCAATAGTAAAAATAAACTGGTTAGGTATAGATTTTAGTAGCTGTACTAATTAACCACATGATTTTCCTCTTTGATCCCAATATTTCATATGTGTAAAAATAAGATGAATATTTATTTAACTAATAGTTCTCTTTGAAGGACTGGATTAGCACAGTGTAGTTAGCCTGTGAATTTCTGAGCCGTAGTGTATGATGGTGAGTCATGGAAGAATCAGGAGTACAATCTCAGGACAAACAAGTCCAATAGAAATAATGTATATTTGTACTAAACCCTCATATTTTCTAGTGTACCAAATTGTCTCACCTATATCAGGCAGGTACTCTCTTTGGTTCTGGATTTAGAGCAATAAACAAAGTGTTGTCTTACCCTTTTGGGACTTACAATATAGATTTTCCATTATGGATAAATCAAAGCTATTATCACTCCTCTTTCCCCTTAAGTTAGTGCTTCCAGGGATCTGCTGGCTGTTCCTGCCTGAGGTGTAAAAACTAGCACTCTGATCTATGGTGGTGTTTCTTAGAGAAGGAACATGGGAGTGTGTTATTGAACAAGTACCTAGGGTCTCTACTGAAAACAGATTGGTAGAGGAACCATGCAATCATGATAAACTGACAGAAATGGAAGAAATCCTTAAGTAAATAAAAAATAAGAAGAGATCACCAAACTTTTCTGAATGCTACTCTGATTTATTCATGAAATATTACATTATTGCCACCATGTTGAGAATTATAGGACACAGAATCCGGAAAGAAAGACTTCCTTTCTTTATTTCAGAACCCACTGATTATATTTGATTTTTTTTCAGGAAGACAAACACAGGACAATATGTAGGACATTTAAATAGTGCTTGTAGAATAAAGTACCAAAACCAAAAGTTTTAATTTTTGGTTTTAATTAAAACTTTTGGTTTTGGTTCTTGGCAATGCTTATTTACTGACATAGATTATCCAATCATGTTTTTGGTTTTCATCTTCAGACACTTGAAGGTGATTACTATAAAGTCCAATTAGAAATAAGTGAACTGAAGGTTGAAGGCCACACATTATACACACATTCGCCATTATAGATAGATAAACATGTCTGCAATTAAAATAAAATCTGTCACATGACCACAGGGTAGCTCTTTTCTGTCACACATACTGTAAGTAAAGGTCATTTATGACATCAACTTATTTCTGTGATGTGTGCAGAGAAGGGAATAATATATCTGAATCGGGAATATTAATGGCTCTAACTGGCAGATCCATTCTTACCAGTAGAAGACATATAGAACAGATGTCAAGTTTGCTGGCAAAGTTTGCTTTATACTGACAAGTAATAGTTATGTCACCCATGATCTGCTATGTGCTGATGCATATGTAATTGGTGAGGTGGGGATGTTTAGGGGATATTCCATGCCACATATGCATTCCATTCTCCTTTCCTGAAAATTAGCTAATGAGTCACTGCATTTGTGTTTACTTGATAAGCTGGAAGCTTCATTGATAATTTATTTCTTTAGTTATATTAATAATACCAATTTGGTGACAAGAAAATCCTTTTACTGCTCTCTTCTGGCTGAGATTCTGCCTCTAAAATATATAGATGTATACTTAATCTAAGGCATTACCAATTTTATTAAACTTGGGATTCTGTAAATTCTCTCTGTTACTTCACTCATATTCACCAGGAAGGTTCAGACAAGTCTCCAAGAAAGACTTATATTGTTTGGCTTTGGGGTGAGTATGCACTAATCTTCAATCATATTTACCTCTTGTTAATTGCTAACATTTATTCATCTGTGCTGTTTCTAGTTTTCCATGCACCTTGATCTCTCCAGCTCAGTTCTGCTATTCCCTTCCCTTTTTTATTTATGTGTAAATACTTAGTGGTAATTCTCTTCCACAGGCATAATATATGTCTTTTCTTTGAATATGAATAAATATCAAATGGAAAACAGGGAGTCATTTTCAGGAAAGAGTCACTTCCTTTTTCCCCAGCTGGGTTCTTTGTTAGGTTTCTTTTTCTACAGAAGAGGTTTTTCTGGTTTTCCTTTATGTCTTTGGGAACTCACTTTCTTGACTTCTGCACTTGGCTCACCCTTCCTGCACAACTGCCTTTCATGAGATTAAGGATGTTGAGCCCCTGTCTCTCCTTCCATGGCATAGAAATGTGATTGCAATGAATCACAGACCCGCCTCTGATGAAGCAGGCCATGATGGATGCAAGACCACAGTGGAAGGCCAGCATCCTGAATACAAAAAGGCAGGGGAGGGGGAGCATTCTATACTAAGATAGCTGGTATTTGACACATTTAGGCTCACCTTGGCACAGTTAGGGTAGTTAAGCAAAACAGTATTACCCCTAGTAAGACATGATGATGCCCAGAATCTTAGATTTCTTTCCCATTCATACAAGCTTGTCATACCCCAAAACAAAACCTAAACAATTAAGAATTTTTTTTGTTATTTCCATCCAAAATAAATTTTCACAAATAAACTAAACGGAATACATTTTGACTTGAGTTAGTCTTAGTAGAATATATAGTTAAATGTATATAAACTTGCTCAAAAATCAATTTAAAATTTATTATGAAAATAAAGAAACATATAACTAGGTAGATGACAGATACATACTCATACATGCATTGATGGATATGATATTATATAACAATACCTTATATCTACCTATATTATCTCATTTCAAAGCATGTTATCTATGACTCAAATATTTAAAAATATTACATTTTTACCCTAACCTGGAAAAGAGAGATATGTGACATAGGAGTTCTCCAGTGACTTCCATCTGCTATACATGATTGATAGGGAACTGAGACCTGTTACCAAAGATAGTTCCTCACAATTGACACAGAAGGGAAGGAGAAAAGTCTATCCCTACCCAAGTTGAGGTGCAGGGCTAGCCTCCCCTTCTGGAGCTCCAAGGTGATGTGATCTCCACGTTGACCCTCTCCATGGAACAGGACCCCATCTCCTTGCATGCTCTTGAACTTCAGAGAGATCACATCCTTGAGCGTGCTCATCATCTTCTGATTGAACCTGTACAGGAGGGAGCTTCTGCCATCAAAGTCAGCAACATCTGATTCTGAACACAAAAAGAGAGGGAAAGAAATATCAGTACCTTTCTTCTTAACTGTTCTTTCTATTTTCCATCTTAGTTGTCCAATTTGTAGGAATAGTCTTAGCATCTGAAAGGTCCTACTTCAACAGAAATCTTATAGGGTAGACCCATTTTAATTAGACTTGAGAGAATCATTAATTTACAAGTGTCTACCATATACTAAGGCAAAATGAACTGATCATCAGTCCAAAAGTAAAGTCTTTCATTAGCAGTGATCAGCCTTTACCTGAGGGAAGACTAAGTATACTACCAGCTCTGATTCTGGGCCCTACTGAGTCAGATTAATTGTTGTAATTATCTCTCATGATTTATCTTCCATATTAATTTGCTTCTGATCCTTAACGTTACTTGATACTCTCATTTCAATCTCAACATTAGAGATAGAGAATAATGTTTATTTTTCCAATTTCAAGTCAAATATATTGTCTCTAGAATCCTGTGTTGAGTAGAATGCTGAGGTTTCTTCTTGGTTCCATGGAAAATAAAGACAAAATAAATAAAGAATATGCAGTAAAAGAAGACTTATTGAGTACAGAGTGCTAATATTTTTGCATCCATATTTCCACTGCTTTAACTCATGTTAATTATAGGAGGTCAGGCACGGTGGCTCCTGCCTGAAAGCTTCAGCCTATGAAGCAGCCAGAGCTAGGGATCGCAGTTTGAGTCCCACCTGGGGCCCGTAGCAAGACCTAGTTCAAAAAATATAGTGGGGCGTGGTGGCGCGCACCTGTATTCCCAGCTACCTGGGAAGCTGAGGCTGGGGATTGCTTGAGTCTGTGGTACCCCGGGCAACGAGAGCCCACGATTCCACAGGCAAAAATAGCGAGACCTAGTCTCAAAATAAGCAAACAAACAAAAAAACCTCATGTTAATTATAGATATCCTTTAGGATTTTTAAGTACAGAAAAGTTCATTCATTATTGTTAAAGCACAAAAAAAGGTTTAATACTTATGATATAGATAAACCAACACAACTACTGCATATAAAACTATCTGGAAATTTTGTGCCATGAAAATTAATAGATATTTTTACCTCACCAAAGAATATATATAGACTGTAACTAAGTACATAAAAACAATTCTTCACATTATAGGTCATCAGGGAAATGCAAATGAAAGTCACACTTATTATGAACAGTATAAATCTGGAAGACTGTCAACATCATGCTTGTAAGGAAGAGAAGCAGCAGGAACAGGATCCAATGTGGGTAGGAATGTAAAATGGTAAAACCACTTTGGAAGACAGTTTGGCTATTTCTCTAACATACTAGGCATACTTTCATCATTTACTTAACAACCTCCTTCCTTTAAATTTATCCAAAGGAGTTGAAAATGTATGTCCACACAAAAGCTTATAAAGGGATATTTGTAGTAGCTTTATTCATAGTTACCAAGTCTTGGGAGCAATCCAGATGCCCTTCAGTAGGTGAATGCTTTGTGGTATATCCATACAATGATATATTATATGGCACTAAGAAGAAAAGAGCTATCAAGTCATGAAAAGATATGGAGGAGATTTAGATGCACATTACAAAGTGAAAGAAGTCTTATGAAAAGCCTAAATACAAGTGACTCACACTACTTGATATTCTGGAAAAAGACAAAATTATGCGGCTACTAAAAAATATGAGCAATTGCTAGGTATTGTGATTTGGCAACTGGCAGAGTACATATGATTTTTAGGGAAGTGAAAGCACTCTGTATGGTACATTAAAGTTTCATTCATACTACATTCATCCATCCATACACACATCTATAATGTGATATAATAATAGAGTATAAATATATACATCTTGTACTTGTATGTTTACATCTCATATATGTATGTCATACACTGCATCATATAGTTTTATCCAAATTCATAAAATAAATAAAATGAATAATGAACCATATTAGAAGTTATGGACTCAGGTGATTGTGTATCAATGTACGTTCATCTGTTATAACAAACGTACTACTCTGCTGAGAGATATTGATAATGATGGAGGAGGTAGCATCATAGGGTCAGAGCAAATTTGGGAAAACTCTTAATTTTTCTGTGAGTATAATGATTTTCTGAAAACAATGTCTTTGCAAATAAAGTAATAGGCACTCCTTTACTAATATATTAGTACAGATTAATCTCATATTATATATCCTATTTTTATTTTGATTATATAGACTTTTACAATGGACCTTATTACTTTGATAATAGAAAAAAATAAGGCTATTTAATTATAATTTGAAACAGATTCATTATATACCATATTATGTGGGTGAGATGGTGGTAAATGGTTGTACAGAGGGGGTGGAATTAGCCTTATTAGAAATCAAGTACTCAGGAAAATTCAATTTTTCATTATTCACCAAGCAATTAAAACCTCGAATTGAAAATACACAATGATAAATTAACCTTTTAAAATTTTATATCAAGAATCCAGAAATACCACTTGGAAAACCAAAACTCTAAAGTGAAAACAAAAACAGAAATCATACTTTTCCTGTAATTGTTAATTAATTTTAAAATACAATTTCATAATTCTTACAGAAAAAAAGGTGAGTGATATATGCCAAAAGTCTCAAAAGAAATAGTTCAGCTTTAGATATTTTCATAAATTCTCATCTTTCTCAGAATTTTTCTTGTCACCTGCTTACTGAACTTTGACCAAGCCAAGGCAAATGGAGCTACAGGTAGTGTTGTCATATATGTGGAGTAATGAGGGTCAGAGTATCGATAAAGACATGCGTTTCAAACTATGATAGACTGGACTATTAACTGGGTTGGCTTGGGCAACACTACTGTGCTAGGATTTGCTTTTTCCATCCTTAAATTTGGTTAATTATGCTCTTCAAAGAAGACTTTTATGAGAATTAAATGTGCTATTTCAAAGAAGTTTAATATGCTAGAATGCCTTTGTGTCTGGCACAGTATTTGTGTCAAATCAGTAACAAGTCATAGGATTAATAGTCATGACTGGGGTAACCAGAGTACCTTGAGTTTCTAAGCAGTAGACTCTATTAACCAATACTCTGTCACCCAAAACAATGCTATTACACTTTTTGATTCAACAGCTTACTGCCTTGGGGGGTGCCAAGTTGGCTCCAAGATTCCTCTTGTGCCATATTTCAGGTTTTCAAACTCTAGTGAAAATTTATCATACATGCAATGATGTAACTGCATGTTTATGTTCATCTTTGGTTGTCTCCCTTTGACCAATGTACCAGACTCTGGGAAAGGACCTGAGTCCTCAGGAGCTTTGGTGATAGTGAGTTCAGTGCACACACACATGCACACACACACACACACACACACACACACATAGACACACTTGTATATATACAAATATAATCTAAAAATTATATATATATATATATATATATATATATATATATATATATGACACTACTTAGCTATGAGCTAAAATACAGGGGTACAGCCAGTACTATGGGAACACACATTTGAATCACTCTTATCTGCTATAGGAGTAGGAAAAACACTTTCATGAATAAACATGGAATTTGAGTTACTGCTTAAAAGACACCATGCTGGTTGTCTCTGCAGTGTTCAGTCTCTGCCTTAAATCCCTTCCAGTGCTCGGTGTCCTATTTCTTTCTCTCATCAATCACAGCTGATGATGTGCATTCCAATTCTCAAATGTCTAGCTAATGCAGTGATTTAAGTTGATACAAGCGTTGGTGATATTGGTTACCTTTACAACCATTTTGACATTATATCTAAAGGACACTTGGTCAATAAGTAGACAGGAACAAAAATATATATTGTTGAAGTACAGACCAAGATTTCAGTTCTTATTTTGCTGCTTACTAACTGGGGGACTTGAAGCAACTTTCTTGATTTCTCTGAGCTTCAGTGTCCCTATTTGTACAATAGGACTAAGAGAAATCAGCCTACCAAGTAATTGTGAGAATCACAAAGGCTCACCTGGAAATGAATCACTCAACATTTAGTTCCTTTATTTCATCAACTCAAAGGGATGATGCAGTGGTGAAGGTTTGAAACATGGGATGAAAAACGTGGTAAAAATAAATTCCCTTTAAGTTTTGGGTTCAGTGATCACCTACATCATCACCTCCCATATTCTTCACATGTCTTCACGTAGCCTCAGAGCTGCTTTCTCTGATTTTACCTTTGCTACTTCTCCCTAACACTTGCATCTTCCACCAATTTTACAAAAAATATTTCATATTAATAACTAAATTTAATCTGCAAGAGGTCACATAATCTATCTTGCTTCCCCACTTATGTTTTATTCCTCTCCCCAACCCTATTTCTACTCCCACGACACTGTGCTGCAATTCCAGTGTGGGCTCAGATATTTCATGTGTATGTGCAAAGTTTTTTTTATTTGTGTGTGTGTGTGCATGATCTTATTTAGTTCTTTCAAAAGCCCTATGAGCAACTCATTACTATTACTATTCCTATTTTACTAATGAGGAAACTATGGCACAAAGAGGTGAAGCTCACATTATTAGAAAGTGACAGAATCGGACTTCCAATCCTTTTGCAAGGTCTTTTAAAGGCTACCCTGTTTCTTCCATGCTGTAAGATTCAACTCAGTCAGCCACTTTCCCTTTTCCTGCATAGGTTCCTCCATTTGTCATTCTCCCTGCTGACCCTTTTATTATTCATCTCCCAAATGTGAGTATGAGTGAATCCCAAAATATCAGGTCAGTGCACTCATCATTTCATTAATTCAGAGTTCAGCAGTGGACCCCAAAATTCTACTATATAGAAACACATGTGAAAAGTCTTAGTGTCCAGGAATGTCATATTGCAAGAGGGTGATCCTGCTCATTGCCCCTGACTTCCCATCTCACCATGAGATCTCAGTTTGGAAGAGTTAAGCTGCCCACTCATACTCATTGGGTCCATTTTTCTGGCAGCACATGGTTAGTCACTTGAGATGGGAGTCCTGCTGCATCTTACACAGATGCTAGTTCATGCAGAGATGAGAGGTCTCCTTGAAAAGCTTGGGATTAGCATGAGAGTGGAACACCACCAATATCTAATAGAGACATCTGCTGTCCATTGGAAAGAACTCAAGCAAACATCCTGGATCCCTGTAATATCACTAAATAACTTGCAGAATGGACAGCTATCTCACAGATGGGGGCGGGGAGGGTTGAAAGGGCAAAAACCAGTTTAGAAAAAGGATTAAAGTTTTTTCACTGAATAATGAATAGAATCTCCAGGCAGGGGAGCTGTATGGATTATTCTGTCCTCCTGCTGCACTTGGCATATTGAAAGCAATAATAAACCACAGTCTCTCTCTCCAAATACACACACACACATATCTATATATATAAAATATCAGTGCTATATATATATATATATATGTAGGAAGCCATATATACATACATATATATATATATATATATATGGCTTCCTTCATTAAACATCATTGTAATCACTTTGTTCTTTTTCAGTACTTAAGTTGTGAATTTAGGGCATAATATATGGCTATGGTCATCAACATCTTTATATTTTGTAGGCATCTTGAAATAAAACTTTTTCTAAAAAATATAAAGGAAAGGGAAGACCAAAGACAGAAGGAGGGTATGCTAGAAGGTGCTAAGGGATAGGGATAGGCTCCTATTGGCAAATGCAACAGTGATGATCACCTCATAATGTAAGTTTAAGGGCACCAAAGAAATAGCCAACGTCACTGCTGCATTATGTCTATTGTCTGTTAATACTCCTCTACGCCATCTGTAGAGATTTCTTAGTCTGAATTAAGGAATCCAGTCTCAAGGGGGAAAGGAATTATTTGTACACATTATCTAAATTAATGTTCTTAACAGCCTTGAAATGACCATACATTTTCCCTATTTATGAAATTGGGAAGCAAAAGATCAGGTCCCCTGTCAAGGCAAACACACTGGAATGGAGTGTTTGACACTCAAACCATAAATATTTCCCCATAAAAAATGGGAAGTTGGTATGATGATCCCTGGAGTTATAAAAGACTTGAACAGAGAGGTTCCAGTCTGCACCAGAGAGTGTGAATGAGTGTCTGACTGTGTGAATAAAAAGATGTCAATGAAAATGATGGTGATGATTACCAAGTTTCTTTTTCCTCAGAAGTTCACATGGATTCCAAGTGGTCTCTGCTCTTCTATACTTGCTCCTTCACTCATAAACTAAGTCCACCTAAGCGGTCACTTCTTCTCAGAGACACAGGGAAACCACACCAGTATTTGGTAGAGTTTTCACAGGGTAGATATGCAATGTTCTGTCCACCCTCATTATCACCAATAAGCTGCCATTCCCCATCCTAGTTGATATTTGTGGCCTCATTTCACTCAGATATTTCTGTACTTGAACTTTTAATTTGCCTCCAAAGCATAGCCAGGACCCCTGCCCAGTGAGACTCCAGAGAGGCCTCTGCTCTTGAGGCCCAAGCAGGAACAGCATCAAAAATTGCCTGTGAGGAAGGAGGTGAGCACTGGACCTACAAGGAGCCTAAGGGAGGAAGCCTTGTACTCCATAGGGTACAAGAGTGTTGGAAAGGTGTCTTCAAGGAGATAACGTTTTTCCTGAGTCCTAAGGGATGAGTGGAAGTTAGTGAGGTGATGTCTGAGAAAGGAAATTGTTCACAAAGGGAAGGAACCACCTGCTTGATAAGGCATGGAGGGGTGACACTAGGTCAGAAACTGATATATGAGATAAAGATTATTGGAGCAGTGAATCTAGAAATATATTCTCCATACCAGAAGTCATAAGATTCCAGGATGTTTGACAGAGTGCGGGATTTAGTCCTCCCTGACAAAATGAGAAACTCAACCATGTGTGTGATCTGAAACCCACCAAGTGATTCTGTAGCTCACCAAGGTTTGAAAACTTCTGTGTGAAGGCAAAGGATATAGGACAGTGAGAAGTTAAGGAGCTAGGAACAGAGTCAGGGGCTTTTTAATGAGGGGTGGGCTTGAAAAATAAAATATATGAGCTCCCATGTGACTGTGAGGTCACAAGGCAGGTCTTGTGGCTCAATGGAGAAATAATCACTAAGATATTTCAATCAAAAAGCATGTATGGCCAGTTACAGGTTTCAGAAAGACCTCTCAGGCTTTGGAGTTCCATTTATTCACTTGGTTAACATCAGCCTATATTTCAATCCACTCCATCCCCTCTTGAAATTTCAATCCACTCCATTCCCTCTTGAAATCCCCTCTTGTCCAATTTTTAAGTTTCTTGTCATGGTGGTAAAATCCTAATGTGGTAATTTGTGTAATTTGTTTCTGCTTTTGGTTTTGTTTTCTCTACCTTAGTACATGGTGACCGCTCATCAGAGTTTCTTATTTCATCAATGGTGCTGGTAAGAACACAGCTGTTAGTTATTTACTTCTTGAAATGGACAATTTCTCTTTCTCAAAATTAATTTTTTAGAATCTTATTATTGTGAACTCAATGTGTGGTTCATTAGGATTGCTCTCCATTGGCAGATTTCTCTAGAATATGAATAAGCCTCCTGTGGATCCAAGGAGTCTTCAGAATGAGGACAGGTCCTATGGCTCACAAACTTCCCCTTTAGGTCAAGATAAATCTAGCATGAGCCCCTCCCTCCTATATTTCAGTGGTACTGAGAAATGTCAGGACTGGTCGGTTTCCTGATGACCCATGATTGCTGACCCAGCTGTCAAAGCTTTTTTTCCAAGAAAGACAGAGTTCTAATGACATATTCTGGCATATTTGATGTGTTAGTAGCCTGTCAACAAGCCATCTGAAAAAAAAAAAAGGGGGGGGGGAGCTCACTGAATAAAAGACTGCAAGCTTGAATCCCCAAGTGGGTTGAGAAGAACTCTTGGATAGGCCACGGACATGTATTTCTGTAGCCTGTTTTATCACAGACAAGAAAGTCAAAGCTCCAAGTTGACAGGAGATATGATTGATTCACTCAGAGAAAATTAGTGTCACTCAGACTTGTAAAACAGCAAAAATAAATATTCAGTATCATAAGAGTTTGAAGATTAAAGAAAATGACAATAAGTCAGACTGAGCAATGCAGTATAACCCGCAATCTTGGGTAACTTCCAAAAACCAGCAAACTTTCCACAGTCAGCTCAGATTCTCTGGCTTTCGACTTATCAGATTTATCAGAACCTAAGGACAACCTCATGAGAATTATGGGAAAATATTAAATTCCCAAATCTAACTGTGACAACTCCTAAGAATTGTTCTTCTTGGAAAATTCCTGACAGTTATATATATATATATATATATATATATATATATATATATATATATATATATATATATATATATATATATATATA
>PVHY01029533.1:0-14195 GCA_004024945.1 Uropsilus gracilis | reverse complement strand
GGGCAGAATACCTGGAGTTTCCTCCTTCACAGGTCACCCATATCAAGTCCTGTGACCAGTGCTTTGCTGCCCCCTTCTGGTGCAGGTTAGACTCCCTTGTTACAACTTCAAGGGCCCATCTTTATGGAAGTTTTCCCTAAAAACAAAAGCAAGCCAAAATAAAATAACATGAAAATCATGAAACTTCCATAGAGACTTTGTCAGGGGAAACTGCAGTATGATTAGTTTCTGCACCAGGCCCCCAATCTTAAATGTTTATGGAAGTTTAAACCAAGCTTAATCACATGCACTAGCCAGATAGGTCTTAGCAACACTTTTCATCTCAGGGACTCACCCTGTCATCTAGAAAGCAAGCGACACACACGTGTCCTGGAAATTGGGGAGAGAGGGAGCAAGGAGCCTCCAATTCCAACTTCCCAGGTCTACCTCTTGGCCTAGTAGGTCATATACTTTATTGCCTTCCCCACTAACTTTCCCTTAATATTTCTAAACACACAGTTGAGCTGCGAGTCCAAAAGGATAGCGCTGTACAAAGGCAGAGAAAATAAAATATGTGACACATACATACATGAACAGCTGGAAAAATCTTCATGTTCCCAATGATTTATACATGGTCTTGACCATGGAGATATGCTAGAACAAGGGAGCTAATTCCTTGTTCAGGATAAAGCACAGACATGAGGGAACACATCACATACACACACATACTCACACACATTCACATTTATGGAGAACACAGAATGGTTTCTAGCCCAGATGGCTCCACTTCCTTAGTACTCACTATTGATCAGAGCTGTTTGCATCTGAACTAAGAGCTCCAATGATGCTGTGAGCACTTCTCAGCCCTTCTCTCTGCAGTGTCTGCTCCTGCAACTGTATCGCCCTGCCAACTGACAAAATCTCATGTGAAATAAACTCAAAATTTAGGAAAAGACAACTTCACTAATGAGGTCTTTCTGTACCAACCAAACCAAGGCATCTGGAGCATAAGATCAGTATTAGATTTCTCTGAATAACTAAAATTTTTGGACTATGTGTATATTAGACCATACACAGAATACAAAAAAAAAAGTTTTCTAAAAATTTAAACGAGATATTTAGTTAATATGAAATGCTTTCCATTCTCTAAAGGATCTTGGTTTCTAGCAAACTTAGCTCATATAGGAGAAACATATTTCTCACTTTAAGGCCATCCCCTTATCTCACAGAGCTAATTTTGCCAGAGGGTCTGTGTTTGGGGAAAATGTAAAGAGCAGAAGTTATATAACTGTCTTATTCTGAAACCACACCCATAGACAGGAGGGTCAGTCAGGTCACTAACTCCTGTTCTTCCCCCTTAGAGCTCTCAACCTGACTGTCTATAGAAGTTTTCAAATTTTCCTCTTCACAGGAAACAAGAACCATTGGTTTACTGACCCAGTTTCTAGAGGTGGCCCTGGCATTTTCCAACAAAGCAAACAGCAAAAAATATTTTGTTCTCCTCCACCGCAGAATGCAGTGACTGTGAGCAGAGCAGGTGTTTTCGTCCCTGTGCCCAGAGCCTCTGCTCCCTGCACTGCTCCCAACCTCAATCTCCAAGCTTACTCACACCAACTCTGATAACCCTTTATCTGGGTAGAGATAAAGGAACCCTTTGTTCAGGTGGGACCCTAAGACCTTTTTGCCTTGTGAACTGGGTGTTCCCCCAAGGGTAGAAGGGGAATTCTAGCCACCACTAACTTCCATATCCTTTCCAGGAGACATTTCTGCTGAAATGAAATCAGTCATTGCAGGAACTGCTAAAGCTAAGTTTGAAACAGAGTATTGAGTCCAAAGGTTATCTTTCATGCAAACTCTAATAGTAAAGAAGAACTCAATCTATACCTTAAAAGGCAGAAATGGAGCCAAGATGGAGAGAATGCTAGAGGAAAAGTCAGAAAGTGCTTTCTCTTCAGAAATAAACATGGCATCTGAAAACAACTGCACCTGCCCCAGCATTACATAAGCTGTTTCCGCTATCAGGGTGAATGGGTGGGGCTGGAAGAGAAAGCAGTTGACTGACCACATTCCCACAGAAAGTCATTTTCCATGCAGATCCAATGTTTTTTCTGCTGAAAATAATTATTTCTTTCCTCTACACAGGGGTGATTATTTTTAAGCCTGGAGTGTCTGTCTGAATGTTTTATGTCTATATGGCATCAGTCTCTCCAACTGCATTGTTGCTTGAATATCACTTGTGTATCATGGTGTTTGTGAGAAACTGTTGATGAATTTGTGACTAAAATCAGTGTATGTGCATGAACATGTGAGCTATGTCACTAGCATGAGTGTTTTACAGAGGTCAGGAGGCACAGTGTCAGTGAGGCTCCTCAGACATGTGTTAGGTGAGGGGTTTGGGGGAAGCTACAGGTAGAGGCGGCATGTGGCGCTCCTCTGGGTGCCAGCACCTATAACAAGAATCCTTTTAGATCTCATATTCAACTTCTGGTTTTGAAGGGGGTGTGATTAATAATAACCACGTAGGGGTTATTTTGCAAAAGGCTCCTGTCTAGGATGATAAGGATACAGCCACACTGGGTTATCAGCAGCCCTCATGGTGTCCCAGGGAAACTCCATGGAGGAGTCTGATTGCAATACCTGATCCAGGGCTCTCTTTCCAACTCTAACCTTATGAGGGCTCCAAAGCCCATTTTGTCAAAGAAGCACCACCTCCAGGGCCCTAGGAACACTACTACCTTTGGATTCAGGGTGCCACATGGTTGTTGTCACCCTAGAGCCTACCATTCAGTAGCAACCACATCACTTTCAGCACCTCCCTCCCTCCTCTAGCTCCCTGTACTTCTAAAAATTCCTGTCTCCTGGGTTGAAACTCTAACATCTGCTCACCATCTCATTCTGTCCACATCCCCATGACCACCCATCTCATACTCTAGATCTGATCTCTTCTCTCACACTGGTCACACGGACATCTCAATATAAAGTTGTGTTGGGAACTGCACTTTCTCCTACTTGATGTTTCAAAATCCAGTGTTCACCCTACATTCATTCACTGTTGTGCAGAGTCCTAGAGCCCTGACCATCATTGTGATCTGTTGTGACTTGTGGACCTCTCAGCAACACACAAGGACTCCGATTGAAGTTCAAAGTTGCAGGTTTATTGCTGGTGCACCAGGGTCTCGAAGCCAGCTAGGCAAGAGAGACCCCAAGCAGTCTCTGTGACAACCTTTTATAGGGCAAAACCACCACTGCTCCCTGTTGTGAAGCAAGCAAGCAGGTATAGGACATGTTCCCATAACTATAGGACATGTTCCCACATTCCCATAATGGTGGGATGTGTTCCCATAACTTCCAGTAATGCTGACATCCATCATCTATCAGCAGGACATTGCTGTTATCCATCATCTATCAGGTGAACAAGATGGTTGTCAGGAACAATCAGGAATAAGGGGAGGCAGAAACAGAATGTTAGACCAGTCAGCCGTGGCAGGTAGTTTCCACTGAGGGCAGGGAGAGGACACTAGCTTCAGCATGGAGGTTTTAAGCAAAATGGAGTCACTTTGGTTAGTCTGTTCCCAAGATGATCAAGATGCAGATCATTTATCACATCCCTAAAATACCCTCTTGGCCACTTATGCTCACGCCCTCCTTCACCCCAATCCTTACCGATCACATGTTCTTCATCATTAGAGGTCTGACTTTTGCAGAAACCATACAAATAGCAAAAGTCACTTGATACACAACACAGCAACCGCTTCAGACATCTCACATTGAAAATGGCAACATAGCAAACCCTCTTCAGTTCTCCAGAAGACTTCTAAGCTTCGCAGTTTCAAAATTAAACCAAGTTTTCATGTACCATGTTTCCAAGACAGCTCACACAGGTCACAAGTTTCTCCAACATGCTTCTCCAGGCTCCTCACCAGCCCAGGCTGGGGATGAAAGCCCACAGCTTGGCTTCCTTCCCTGCCATGCTGCCTCACTTGGCTGTAGCAGCTCTGAGGCTTTCAGCCTCCCTGCTGCTCCTCTCTGCACCTTCCTTCTCCATTCTGTTCTGTTCTGTCTGATCTAGATCTTCTCTCTCTTTCCATGTCTTTTTCTCTGTCCCCTCCCTAATTTTTTTATCCTTTTTTCACTCGAAAAGGCTTAACTTCCCTTGTCCAAGTCTCCACCCATCGATGAATAATAGCTTCTATTTTAATACAGCATTACCAGTACTGAGGGTCATAAGCCCCTAACAGTAGTGGAATATATAGATCTTATGGTAAGAGAATGTTTAATTTTATAAGAAACTGACTTCCAAAGGACTGTACCATTTATTGGCATCTTAAACTATCCAAAGATGGCTTCCCTCCAGCTTAAATCTGCCCCTTCCCTGGACCTTTACATCCCATCCACATGGCAGCTCCCACCACAATCCATAGGGTCAGCTTCACCCAGAGCCTGTGGAGTCCACTGGGCTATTCTCTGTGGGTAGAAGGAGAGGAGGGAAGAACAAGAGATAGTACCCACTCCATTGGATTTAATTAGCATCACAAAGATCCAACAACATACGTGAACACATAGCTTATTATACAGAAGCCAATAATATATTATGGAGAAATGAATCACTTCAACATATAGTGCTGGGAAAAAAGGACAGCTACTTTCAAAGGACTGAAACTAGGTCAACACATTATACATTAGGAACTTTATACTGAGAACTTGACTTTCAATCCAAAATATCAACAGGTATTTTCTATACAACCACCTTTTTATTTGTATAACTAATTAACTTTCCAACTTTAAGAATTCAGGATCTTAAGACTCTTCAGTACATTTACTCACCTTGAAACTTAAAAAAAATCAGAACTGCTCGATAGCAATGCAATGAAAATACCTATGAAATGAGTTTTATCATTTTTATTAATATTAGGATTTTTTAAATGCTTTCAGTTTTTAACACAAAATTTACATATATCATATATTATTTATTCAGTGTTGGGCAAGAAAATCACCTCCAACAATAATGACTTAAAACAGACAAATTAATTTTGACCCATACATACATCCCAAAACTCCTCAATCCTAGAATTCTAGGAAATATTTCTATCACTCAAGAAAGCTAGCTTCTGTTCTTTCCCAATCAATGTACCCTCAAAACAAATACTTATCTGACCAGGATAAGAAGAATTTTGTCTCTTCAAGAACTTCACTGTATTTTTCTAGTTTATCTTGCTCAGCATAATATCTCTGGCAATCATCCATATTACTACATATGTAAATAATTCATTGTTTTGTCAAAGTCAGATACAATCTCACTGTATGAATGTGCTAATTATAGGATCTTGGAGGGGACTATGAACAACCATAAATCTACATGAAAACGTGGGCCAGAGCAGTTGCTGAGTGGATTTGATTTTACTACATTTAGTTCTATCCAGTATCATATTGTGCAAAAGGCACTGGTTTTGACAGGAAAATAGTAATAAAAATGAATAGCACTTAGTCTCTATTTTTTAAAATATTGATGAAAATTACTAATGAAAAAGAAAAAGAAGCACACAGAGTCAATATGGTAAACTGTATGTTGAGAAATGAGAGTTTTGATGAGGAAGGTAGCTATTTAATCTCAGCATCTCAATCACAAATCTAGGAATGATTTACATTTTTACATTTTTTTAAGTGTAAAACATTACATTTTTTAAAACCTCAAGGAATAAAAAAGTACATTTCAGAGAGTGGTTTATAGACACAAGCAGTATTTTAAAAGTCACTGTTATGGCCTATTCTTAGGTTCTCCAAGGATGAGAAGGAGGCTGGGCACTGTGGATAGATCCTTACATCACCTGATTAGCAACATCCAGCTTAAGGGATGACAATATGGTGTCATCGTCTATGAGAATGACTCCCCATGGTAACTCAGCTGTGACCTAGGTATGTTCTCCTTTCTTGGATATATTCTCCATATGTAGATACCTAGGTGTCTGTTGCAGATAACTTGAAAATAGTTAGGCCATTAAGGTTTAGTTCTTTGGTGCTCCAGGATAGGTATGGTTTCAGGAGCTAGGCAAAGTTAGTTTCAAAAGTGTAGAGTATGGTAAAATCTCTTACATGATAGAAAGAAGTCAGCCTTTTCTCATATTGCAGAAAACAACCCACTATCAAGGAAGGTTCTGATACATGAAGATGGGAACAGGGACTAGTGTTTTGCCATTTCATTATCCACAGAAAGTATCCAGAAACCACGTTCAAGATGAACAGAGATTTCCTGTTCTTTCTGAAGAACTGCGTCCTCATACAGTCCTATTGCTGACCTACTCTTGCCTACTACATTGACCTCCCAGCAATTGTAAGCATTGGAGAAACAATTCTGATCCAGCACAGCCAACCAGTGTATCAAATTCTTCAGGACTGTCGGGAAGAATTTGTCTTTTTGAATAAGATATCACAGATTTCCTTCTTCTGACACCAAAGATAAGTGTAAGCTGTTGTCTCATCTAGTATGATTTCTTCTGCAGAAGAAGGGATATACCAATTAGTTGTAGGATTTAAGATACAACCTTTACCCTGAAGAGAGAAACCAAAGTGGGGTGAGGAATAAGTCAGATTACTTAGATAACTTCACATATGTGTAGAGAAAAAAATAAGCAACATCCTAAACCACCATCCATGATCTCAGAAAACAGGAAAGTGCCCAGTGCAGTTGGAGAGGAAGAAGAGGAACAAGATAAGGAGGAGACAGACAACAAGATGAAGAAAGGGTCATATACATCTATAAAAGCCATTTTCAGGATTCTACCTTTATCTGCATTATGTGTAGAAAAACTGGAGAGAACTAGTGTCAACTATTTAGTGGAGCTCTGGATATAAACAACAATAAATAAATAATAATCAAATCAAAAAGTACATTAGATGGTTGCTTCTCCTACCATTTTGGGAGAGGGGAATGCACATAACAGCATCTGTGTGTGCTGATGACAAAGAGGTAATGCAAATGAAAGAATAGAGGAGAAGGCAAGAGTAAAGAGAAACAGCAACCAAACCCTATATTGTACTGATCATTATTTTTCCTCTGGGTAGTCTGCTGGTTGTGATTGTGAGGTTAAGATGGAATGATTGATGACTTATTCCCTGCTGACTACATTTAAGAATAAGGTGATTCAGTCATATCAATGCTTTGTAGACTTGTGCATCATGTAAAAGAGTCCTGAAATCAAGTCTCTCCCATTTAGAGTCTTAATGCTCACTAAATGGTAGGTAATAGTAGGTATATTTATACACTGAATGACTTTCTTAGTTCAAATGTTCTCTAGAGACAACTTTGACAATATATTTTTTACAAAGCAACACTAAAGAAATTAAAGGAGAAGCATGAAGCCATTCTTAGCTTCTTAATACTTTGTATTTAGGTGAAAATCTTTGAGACAGATTCAGAAACATATATAGAAACATTCAAGTCCAGTTGAATAACTGGGCATGGAAGGTGCTGCTGTATATAATGACACGTGATTTGTTAATGTTGAGAGTTTTGATGTCACTTACCCTTCATTAATATGAGTTTTCTTCAGTCTGTTCTTTTTTCAATTTTATTACCAGTTTTAATGGAGAAAAGTTAATTCTTTGACTCAGTAGTCTAAATTGTGATATAATGATATTATGTTTGTTTTAAAAGATACTACTAAAATTGGATTAAGTAATCTAAATTGGTTTTATATCTGACATAACATTATTATTAACTATCATTGTAATTTTTCTCATATATATACATATATATATACATATATATATATATATATATATATATATATATATATATATATACACATATGTGTGTGCTTCAGATCTTTGTATTCCCCTGGGATCACCCATCACTTTCCATCCCTGCTCACTCCCTCCCATCTGCCATTGTGTTTTTTAGTTTGCTTGTTTGAACTATTCCTTCTGGTCTTTTGCTTGCTTTTCCTATGCCCCCATATATTAGTGAAATGGTTTTGTTTCTGTCTTTTGCCTTCTGACTTGTTTCTGCTAATATGATTTCTCCTAGGTACATCCATGTTATAATCTCATCAAATTTGTCATTTTTAATTGATGAGTAATATTCCATTGTGCATATATATCATATCTTTTTCATCCAGTAATCTGTCTTGGGCTACTTGGTTGTTTCCATGTCCTTGCAATTATAAATAGTGCTCCAATAAACATCCAAGTATAGGTGTTTCTTTGTATAAGTATTGAGGTCCTCTTTGGGTAGATTCCCAGAAAAGCAATTGCTGGATCAAATGGTAGTTCCATTTTCATTAGTTCGAGGGTTCTCCACACAGCTTTCCATAGTGGCTGGACCAGTTTAGAACCCACCAACAGTGTAAGAGTGTTCCTTTCTCTCCACATCCATGCCAGCATTTGTGTTGCCTGTTTTTTTGATGTGGGCCATTCTTACTGGTGTAAGGTAGTAAATCATTGTGTTTTTGATTTGCATTCCTCTGATTACTAATGAACTACAATTCAGAAATCCCTGTCTGGACACATCTACAACAAAATTGAAGTAAAACATAAATAGTTTGGACTACCTCAAACTAAAAGTCTTCTGTACAGCAAAAGAGAAAACAGACAAAACAAAAAGAAACCAACAGAATGGGAAAATTTTTTTGCCCTCCACAAAAGTGATAAGGGTTTATAACAAAGATTCACAAGGAACTCACACAACTTAGCAAAAACATAAGAAACCCAGTCAAAAAATGGGAAGAGCTAAAAATCTACTTTTCCAAAGAAGAAATACAAATGGCCAACAAGTATATGAAAAAACGTTCCACGGGCCAATAAACTTGATAAACCTGAGTTTTGCTTGAGTGTACATGGCGTTACAGTTTGTTGTTATGCAGAAATAAATGTCCCACCTTTACCTGAAAACCACTTGCCAAGGGAGCAGAAAATGAGTAGGAGCTGGGGGCAGATGGAAACCTGCCCCCACCAGATAAGTAAGAGGTGGAGGCTGACATATCCCTGACCCCACCAGCTCCTTCTGGGCCGTGGATTCTCTTCAGTTTGTTCTTTAGACATTTACTGATCTCAACTAAAATATAAAAGAAAGAGGTAAAAAATAATAGTTTCTGATACTCCATGAAATCTGATACAAATTTTGGTGCAAGCAATCAGTGATAATCTGTGCTAAAATTCTGTAGTTTGTGCATCAAAGACAGAAAACATTTCCAAAACATCCATGTGTGTGTGACAACATTCAGGTTGTTTAGCAGAATTGCTACTTATGGTTCTGAAGTTTATCACAAGCAACACTCTCACTACTTTCCAACCATTGCTACATTAGTTCAGCATTCAAATAGTATTTTACTCAAAAGAACGATTTTGGAGGCTTCAAGCTGAGAACAGCCAGGACTCGTGATTGGAATGGAGAAAACTTCATTCCACTTTTATCTGTCTTCAGAATACTGAAGATGGAATGGTATAATTTCACTTATACAGATTCTATGAAATACAAACATTCAGAAACACAGAAAAGATGATAGAATATTTACTCAAATGTGATAGTTATTTACCATTTGTCTTACATCCAAATGCATCTGAATAACTCTGAATAAAATTGAGACTGGCATGCATATTTAGTCAGAATAATAAAACTCTAAACAAATGTCATTCATCTGGAAAAAATGTTTGACAATTTTCAACACAGTATTTCTTAGATGACATTATCCTAGAGCATTTTGGAGATTATTACAACTCTTGCAAATGCTCTTAAATTTGTGTGGCAAGTTCTCCTGAGTAGTAGATAAAAGGACAAATGTAGTCATATTAACACATTAAAATAATAGAAGTCTGAGTTCTTGGAGCTTTAAAACAAGTGGAGAGATTAATTAAAATATACTCATAAGTATATTCCCCATATAAGCATCATGAATGAAAGCTCGTGTGATTCCTAGTACTCTTCATATCTGCTGAAAATATTTTTTGAAACAAGCATGCATTATTATTTACATAATGGTGACTATTAAATGTGGATATTACTATGACACCAGGTGTTAAATAAAGAAGACAAAGGTGACCACTCATACCACTTCAACTTAACATAATACTAGAAGTCTAACTAGAATGATTAGGAAAGAGAAACAAACAAAATGCATCAGAATTGGAAAGGACAAAGTAAATTTACCTGTGTTTGCATGTGAGATGGTTTCATATACTGCAGAAAATCCTAAAAAGTCTACCAAGGAAAATGTTAGGTCTAACCAATATCCAGTAAACGTGTAGAACACAAAATCAACATAAAAATTAGTGTTTCTTAGGGGTGGGTTGAGAACAAGGCAGTGTGGTGATGGTTCATTGGTGGTATAATCATGGGAGAAAATGGAGAATACAATTTAGAGGAAAACCAAATACTGTATAATAATGAACAACAATGTAAGGAGGGGAAAATAGTGTTTTTGTACACAGTCAAAAAATTACCTGAAAGAGAAGTAAAGAAAAAAATCTTAAATTTAGTATCATCACAAACAATAAAGCAGATAAGAAAATATTTGACTAAGGATATGAAAGATCTGTACAAAGAAAAATATATAATCATGTTTAAAAGAAGCTGAAGATTTATGTAAGTGGAAAGACATCCCATGATTAAAAATGGAAGATTTAGGATAGTTAATATAGTCATACAACCAAGAGTCATTTATTGTTACAGTGCAACCCCTAAAAGATTTTAATATCATTTATTTTAAAAAAGGGAAAAATCCCAAATTTGTATACAAGCGAAAGAGGCCAATTAGTCAAAGAAATCCTGACAAAGAACTAAATTAGAGACATCACACTTCCTGACTTCATATTAGATGCATATACAAAGTTAAAGCAAACCTATGTATACAATCAACTATTTGACAAGGGAACTAAGCTATACAATGAAGAACATTATTGTCTTCAATAAATGGTGCTGGGAATATAAGACATTCATATGAAAGAAATTCTACACATATAATATATACTCACAAAAATTAACCTAAATTGGATAACGGATTTAAATATAATACCTAAAAATACAAAATACAAGGAAAAATCATAGGGAAAATCTTTGACTTGTGTCTTGGCAATGTATTTTGTAAATATTTATTGTGTGAGTTTATATGTATATATGGTGTGTGTTGTATATTTTTACAAAAACAAAACAAAGTGAAACCAAAAAAATGCCTGCATTAAATAAAGAACCATGAGGAAAATGTAAATGAGATACAGTCTTTGCAAAACATATATTGCATAAAGTGTGAATATCTAAAAGTTATATAAAGGGAACTATTCTACTTACAGCAAAAATAAATCATTCACATAAAAAATGAAAAAAGGATATGAATAGATATTTTTTTCTAAAGAAGGTATTTAAATGGATATCAGTATATTGTTTATGAGGGGTAGTGAGTGAGGAGTGGGGGAACTGGATAAAGGTCATCAAAAGGTACAAACACTCTGTTATAAGATAAATAAATTGAAGGAACATAATGTACAACATGATGACTAAAATTAAATATAATTACAGTCAGTGATGAATTCAAGTGGAGTGTGTATTTGTTTTACACACTTACCTTTCCTTTTCTGTTTTTTTTTTTTTTTTCTGCATGGTTAAAAAACACAAGAAAGCAAAACAAAGTATGTTAGGTAGTGTTATTATCTTCTGCCTACATTAAATTCATATCTGATCTTAGTTCCTAGTTGACAACTGAAAACATAGCATGAAAATATGCTTGATACTGATTATCAATAGGGAAATTAGTAGAAAAGTCACAGTGAGTGATTACCCAATAGTTATTATCAACAGAGATAAGAAATTAATTCCACTAGGATTCAGTGTACGGTAGGTATGAATGCAAATTGGTGCAGTCACTTTTGAAAATTGTACCGCAAAAAATTAAAATGAGAGCTGTTAGCAATTCTACTTCAGAATATATATACAAAGGGTAAAAATCATCCTCAAAAGATATCTGCACCCACATGTTCAGAGCAATATTATTGATAACAGCCCTACACAGAATCATCTGGAATGTTCACAAATGGATGAGTAGATAAAGAAAATGGAGGGGGGAGAGAGAGATAATTTGTAGATATTTTTATATATTCTTATATAATGGAACATTATTCAGATAAAGAAAATTTTCCATTTGAAATAATGAGAGCAGCCGGGCACGATGGCTCATGCCTGTAAGCTTCAGCCTATGAAGCGGCCGGGGCTAGGAATAGCGGTTCGAGTCCCGCCTGGGGCCCGTAGTGAGACCTAGTTCCAAAAAAACAGCTGAGCATGGTGGCGCATGCCTGTAATCCCAGCTACCGGGGAACTAAGGCTGGGGATTGCTTGAGTCTGTGGTACCCCGGGCAACATGAGCCTGTGTTTCCATGGGCAAAAAGAGCGAGACCTAGTCTCAAAAAAAAATGAAATAATGAGAGTATTATGCTCAGTGGCATAAATCAGATAAAGACAAACATTGTATGATATAATTTAGGTGGGATACATAATATATACATACCAACATTTACAAATTAGCATTTCTTATAGACAGAGATCACTGCTACATTTACCAGTGGTGGTGAGTGAGAAGAGGGAAAACTGGATGAAGGTGATCAAAAGGTAACTGTTATAAGATAAATTTGTTGCAGGGACATAATATGATGATTATAATTAAATATAATTATAGTGAATGTTGAATTCAGTTGACTGCATTTTTATTGTATATCACTTACCTTTATCTTTTCTTAATTCTTCTACATGAAGAAAAAAAAAACACACAAGAAAATGAAACAAAGGTATGTTAGATAAAATTATTGTCTTTCTACGCACATTAAGTCCACCTCGAATCTTGGTCCTCAGTGCAACAAAAATCATAAAGTCATAGACATAATGTTCATGGTGATGGTCATTGATAAGCAAATTTAAAAGTTCCTGAGAGTAGATCCTAAAAAGTGGTCTTCAGGGTTTTCAAGGTGAAACAGTAAATTAGTTACTATGTGAGGTAATGGGTGCTATCTACACTTAATGGGGTAATCATTTTGCGATATATACACATATCTCAAGTCTTAATGGTACATAAAGTTGATATTTTATGTCAATGTCCCAATAGAACCATGGGCACAGGAGTGAAAAATCTATGATGTCACTTCAGAATTCAATCAGAGAAAATATTTGTTGTACATCACTTACCGTTCTCTCTTTCTAGTTGTTCTGCATAGAAGAAAAAATAAAAATAAAACAAGAGTATGTTAGTATCTTCCTCTCCTATCCATAGAAAGTTCACCTCAAATCTTGGTCCACTGACAGCAAAATCCATACTGTCACACACTTGGTCCTCTCTACACCTGACACGTAGAGAGACACTTTTTCTGAATAAAATATATTAACACCAAGTGAAAACTACTTTCTGCATTGTGACTGTATGCCTATGGAAAGGAAACAAGACATGAGAAGACTTCTCTTGCTTGTTTTTAATATTGGATGAGTCTCAAATTTAAAAACAGATGGAAAAACCATATAGACTCTGCCATTTCTGTCTATAATTACCAAGGGCAAGGTTTAAACTGACACTGATTTTCTAATTTCATCACAAGAAGCAATTAAGAAGGTATCTGACAATTGATAAGGTGGAAGTGGAATAATAAATAGAAAACATGGGATTCCTTAGAGGGAGACCTATCATTGAATAAAGGATTTGCGGATAGGGCAGCTTTTACCACTTTCACTTACCTTAGACCAAAGAAAGTTTTGCACTCTCCAATTAAGCAACAAAGCCTTTCAATAAAGACTAACCCTGAACTAAGGCATGTCTCCTGGAAATGTCCATGGAATTTCCTTTCAACCTTTGAGCTTTTCCTGGCAATAGATAGCAAGTGTCCTCAGAATCCCTTTCTTTAAAAATTTGCTAAGGCAGAAGATAAGCAGATATATTTGTGGACACTGAAAATTCATACAAATGAATATCAAAATAGCTTGCTACTCAACATGTGACTAAAGGACTGACACACAGTTATGAGGATTTTTTTTTTTTAATGTAAGGGAAAGAACTTGCTTAACCTGAGGGCCATCTATGTGTTTAGGGACTTGAATTCTCACTCTTTTGTGAGGTTCATAATGTTCATAAATGTCCTTTTCAGAGGGACCCACTACTTACAAACACCTTTGTAAGCCCTTCCTCTACCCCATTCTCTTGAATAATGCGGAGTCTGGCTTGACATCCCATGCTGTACTATGAACTGGTCTATTT
>PVHY01029532.1:0-14253 GCA_004024945.1 Uropsilus gracilis | reverse complement strand
GGGGGGGTATTCCCATGGGGATTAGAAGTTATACAATCATATATTGTAAAATATACAAAAATAAAAATTAAAAAAAAGTAGCTTCTTTGAATTAATGAGGTTTCAGCCAAGAAAAGATTAAACTACATACCTAACTTTATATTTTACTTCCCAAACCAGAGAACAGAACTCTACCTACCTCTATTTCAGTATATAATCTGAATTGATGATGTAAGAAAAAGTATATGTAATCAATAAAAAAGAAAATATGTAATGAGTTAATCCAATTTTGATATCTTTTCTTCACAGTCAGACAACTATATTTTAATATTTTAAAGTCAGGCCTATAAGTTTTGATGTGAGAAAACAAAAGCTGAAATAATATGTTTATAGCTGCATTAGATCCATCAAGTAGGCATTCCATTATTCTGCCTAAAGTGATGTATTCCTTCCCTAGATGCACAATTTGAATTGGATTGTGAGGAAAGATCAGACAAATCCAAACCCAGGGAAATGCTACAAAATAACTGGCTTGTGTTCTTCCAGAATGTCAGTGTCCTGAAAGAGTGACTGAAAAACTTCCAAGATGAGCTAGAGAAATAGACCCGCTGGATGAGACACATGCTCCTGGATTGGGTATGAGGCAGAAAAAGGCCACCCCTGAGATCACAGCAGATTGTGAATGGGAATTGCAGTGTAGGTTATCGGTGTTAAATTTCCTGATTTTGAGAACTTTACTGTGTGCATGTTAAAACATGTCTTTTTTTTTCCAAGACCAGGTCTCGCTATTTTGCCTGGGGAACCGCAGACTCATGTTGCCTGGGGTACCACGGACTCAAGTGATTCCCAGCCTCAGTCTCCCAGGTAACTGGGATTACAGGTGCGTGCCACTACGCCCAGCTATTTTTTGAGACTCTATCGCTGTATTGCCCCAGGTGGGTCTTGAATCACGGATTCAAGTAATTCCTAGTCATGGCCTCCCTTCAGAGGCTGGGATTAAAGGTATATGCAACCACATCAGGCCAAAAAAATGTCCTTGTTTTTAAGAAATGCACTTAAGGTGTAAAGAGAATGTCTTGTTTTTCAGAAAGGAGTTGAAAAGACTATAAGACTGTAACTTACCCTGTAACTTACTCTTAACTAGTTCCAGATAGACAGATAGAGGGAGGGAGGGAGGTAAGTAGGTAGATAGATAGGTGATAGATAGGCAGATAGATAGATAGATAGATAGATAGATAGATAGATAGATAGATAGATAGATAGATAGATAGATAGATAGACAGACAGACAGACAGACAGGTAGGTAGATAGATAGATAGATAGATAGGTAGGTAGGTAGGTAGGTAGGTAGGTAGGTAGGTAGGTAGGTAGGTAGGTAGATAGATAGATAGATAGATAGATAGATAGATATTTACTGAAATGATGACAAAATTCTAATTGGCGAACCTAGAAGATTCTTTGTACTACTATTCTTTTGCTATGAGAATTCCGTCTGACATCTTTTCTGTCAATTTTAAATGATTCCAAATTTTAAAAAGTAATTGTAATTAAAGGACAAAGTGCAGGGAGTAATTTGCCCTGCGGTTTCTAAACAGATGCTTCGTCACACCCCTGCTGCTTAGGAGGAAAGAAGATGTTAGCCTTTGTACTAGGAGTGACTCTTACAGCGACAGAACCCTGCTGTGACTGACGACTGCTAGGAAAAATGACTAGCATTCAACTCATCCAACTCCTAAGTCATCTTCTATGGCTGGCTATCCCATTTCCCCAGTGGCACCGGAGGTGCGAGCATAATAGGATTAGCCACTAGGATTAGCTGGGCAAGATCATGGCGTCCAAGCATGTTCATGGGGACGCTGCGTAGTCAGGCTGGAGATAATGTGTCTCTGTTGACTGAGGATTCCGCGCTTGCTGGTCCTGAACATCACACACGTCTCTGCCTCTCTCAGGCCAGTATATCTGGAAAGTGCTGTGAGGTGAAATTTTGCTCAAGGAACAGGAACGGAAGTGATGTGTCACTTTCACTCTGAGGCAGTTGAGAGAGGGAGTGTCTCTTCCTGGATCTCCTACTTCCCCTTTGAGGGGGGAAGAGGTCATAGGTTGAGTTGGTGGAACCATAAAATGGAAGCACTTTGGATCCTGACTCACCGTCTGAGACCTGCCAGATCAGTGCCACACTTTACCAGAGCAAGAAATCAGCTTTTTGTTGGCTGTGTTGTTCCCCTTTGGGGTTAATCTGTTCTTTTAAGGTGGTCGTCGTTGCTCTCCCTTCCTCTCTATCTTCTCTCTCTGTTACTTTTTCGTTGAAAAGAAATTGACTGTTTGCTTTTCCTGGATTTATAGTTTTCTTCACTTTCAGCAGTCAGGGCCAGTGGGATCTGATGGTTGATGCCAAGGAGGTCGCCGACAGGGCCAGGCAATTGGTTATATACCAGGGGGGTGGGCAAAGAAGAGACCGTGTGTTGGAGATGACCTAAGGCAGTTTCATATCTGTCAGAGGAATTACAAGTGTATGTGTGGGGTTGGAGAAGACTAGGATGGTATTCTGATTTGGTATTATGTCTATCTAGTGTGAACCTAGTTTTTATTTTTATTTAGTTATTTATTTTGGCACTCACAAGAGATAACTCTAATAATGTTCCGGTTTTGAAATCCAAAGATAACGGAATGTACGATGATGAAACTGACATTCATTAAAATTATCCTAATTATCCACATCATCATAAGAGAACAGATTCGTTGGAAATGCAAAGAGAAACCAAAATTGAACAGCACAATGCAAGTAAAATAGGCCTGTGACGGTTACCTGTATGTCAGAGTGAGCAAGAACATAGACACTAGGTCTCGCTATGTTGCCCGGGGTACCTTGGACTCAAGCGATCCCCAGCCTCAGCCACCCAGGTAGCTGGGATTACAGGTGCATGCCATGGCACCCAGCTGCTTTTTCGAGACCAGGTCTCACTATGTTGCCTGGGGTAGTCTCAAACCTGCGAACACAAGCGATCCCAAGTCTCTTGCCTTCCAGTGATTGGACAACAGGTGCACAACACCATGCCTGCGTAATAAGTCTTTCTTTAGCCACTTTTTTAAACTGTGAACTTAGGCCGGGCACGGTGGCAGATGCCTGTAAGTGCCAACCTATGGAGCACAGCTGGGACTGGGGGTGTTGGTTCAAGACCCACCCGGGGCAACATAACGAGACCTAGTTCCAAAAAAATAGCTGGGCGTGGTGGCACACACCAGTAATCCCAGCTGCCTGGGAAGCTGAGGCTGGGGATGGCTTGAGTCTGTGGTACCCCCAGGCAACAGGAGTCTGCGGTTCCCTGGATAAAAATAGCGAGACCTAGTCTCAAAAAAAGCAAAACAAACACACAAAAAACTGTGAACTTACTTTCTAAAAGAAGATATAATAGATGGTAGAGTTAGACATAACCGTGTGTGTAGGTTTATGTATATAATTTTATGTCTATAATATACATGTACTCAGTATATACGCAGGGAGCTTAGAATCAGTAACACCCCAAAGCAATAAATATATTTTGCTCTCAGATCGTGATCTGAAAATACAGTTCTCTAAATTGCAGGGCTGAGGTCAAACAAGAATAAGGTGAACTTGGAACATCTGACTGTATCAGAAAGTAACGGAGTGCACAAAGAAAAAGAAAATGGGACTCACTGAAAGAATACGAAAGATCAGATGTTCCCAATAGTCAAATAGGGAGCAGTCCACACACTGAAGAAATGTTAGTATTAGCCTATAACTCACTGAGTGAAATAGAAATCCTTAAGTCCAGGCTGTCAAAAGTAAAGAATGAACTAAATTAGAAGCGACTGCTTCTTACCGTAGTGTCCTAATAAATGTAGATGTATTAGAAATGCTGGCTGGGCATGGTGGCTCGTGCCTGTAAGTTTCAGCCTATGAAGCGGCCAGGGCTAGGGATCGCGGTTCGAGTCCCGCCTGGGGCTCGTAGCGAGACCTAGTTCCAAAAAAATAGCTGGGCGTGGTGGCGTGCGCCTGTCATCCCAGCTACCTGGGAAGCTGAGGCTGGGGATGGCTTGAGTCCGTGGTACCCCGGGTAACGAGAGCCTGCGGTTCCACAGGCAAAATTAGTGAGACCTAGTCTCAAAAAAAAAAAACAAAACAAAAACAAAACGTAGACGTATTAGAAACACTCCATTTGGCGATGATCACAATCATTGATTCAAGGCAACACTCAAGGTCAAAGGCAGAAAGAAATGAGCAGGTGAAAGTTTGCTGAAGAACAGAACCCTGTAGCGTGTCAAAGTCCCTCTCCCAGAATTACATGTTCACTACAGATAAAAATGGTAACTTTACAGTGGAAGAAAGCTAGCCACAACTCCTTGGTCCTGTGATCGAAGTTCACGTCACCAGCAGAAGAACAAATCCACATATGACTCCTGCCGTGAGACTCCAGAAAGAACAAAGAAACACTTCTATGCTCTTTCTGCCCCCAACACATACGCTTAAGTCTAGTAAAAGAAAGCATTCTGGGAAATCCAAATTGAGCAACATTTTCCAGGATAAGTATCTTGGACTCTTCAAAAATGCCAAGGCCACAAGTGACAGGGAAAGGGCACTGTTTCAGGACGGAAAAACATGAGAAATTAAATATAGTGTTTGAGGCTGGGCATGGTGGCTCGGGCCTGTAAGCTTCAGCCTAAGAAGCGGCTGGGGCTAGGGATCGCAGTTTGAGTCCCACCTGGGGCCCTTAGTGAGACCTAGTTCCAAAAAAATAGCTGGGCGTGGTGGCGCGCGCCTGTAACCCCAGCTACCTGGGAGGCTGAGGCTGGGGATGGCTTGAGTCTGTGGTACCCCGGGCAACGAGAGCCTGCAGTTCCACAGGCAAAAATAGCAAGACCTAGTCTCAAAAAATAAATAAATAAACAAACAAACAAACAAACAAATAAATAAATATAGTGTTTGCATTTTTACATATGTTGACGTGATCCATACTTCTAGGGGTGTGTGAATACCGATGAGTGTTTCAAAATATGGTTGAGAGAGTGAGAAAACCCACGAGGCAAAATGCTAACAATCAGGGGAACTGAGTGATGGGTGTAGGGAGGGTCTTTGTACAATTTTTGCATCTTTCCTGTAAATATGAATTCATATTTTAAAAATAGAATTATAAAGTGTGAAAAATAAAAGGTTGAGAATTGTTCCTTAAAGCAGGAAGGCTAACCCCATGGGGGTAAAGGAGCTTCCTGGGGATGTGAACATGGTACATGGGAAGAAGCAAAGTATCAAAGCCAAAGCTAGAACTCTGGAAATACAGTGCCATGAGCTAGGTGCTTGGTGGGTGCTGAAAAATTTAAAGCTAGACTAACCTATTTACTAACTTTTAATTTATTGGACACGTAAACACATATATGTTTTTACATGTGCAAACAAACAACACACTATTGTTGTCTACCCTGAGGTTTTCCCACCACTTTATCACCCATGAACCATCACCTTAATCTCTTGTGCCCATCCCTCCCTCCCCCGATTTTACCCCCACCCCCTCCCTTGCTCTGTGCTTCAGCTCTGCTGACAGTTTGTTAGTTTTAAGTTTTCCTTGTCCATTTGTTTGTTTCTTTTCCCTACTTCCTACATACAAGTGAGACTGTCCGCTATTTCTCCTTTGCCTTCTGGTTTATATCTGCTAACATGAGTCCTTCTCGCTCCATCCATGGTATCACACATGCATCAACTTGGTCTTTTTTGATTGCTGAACAATATTCCAATGTGTCAAGATATCATAACTTTCTGATCCTTCTTCATCTGTTTTGGGGCATTTGGGTTGTTTCCTTATCCTGGTTGTTGTAAATAGTGCTGCCATAAGCATCCGAGTACAGGTGTCCTTTTGAGTTAGCGTTTTTGTATCCTTGGGGTAGAGTCCCAGATGTGGAATTACTGGATTGAATGGGAGTTCCATTTCCATAATTTTTTTTTAATTGTACTTCTGTTTTCCTCTGGGTATTTGCCTATCTTGGTAACGTGCTACCTTAGACATAGTAACAATCAAGACATGTTTATAACTTTATTTTCAGTGACCTTTGAATCCACTGTGTGAAGGTGTGTGTGAATGCTCAAATGCTTCAACAATTTTTTTAAATTGTGATGCATATTTTTAAAAATATTTTAAAGAAACATATTCCTAATTTTTCCTATGACATTTTAGTGCTGTTCCAAAACTGACACAAAGCTAAGAGCTTGGTAACACAGACAATTTTAGGGAGAAATATATATTTCTGAAATTTCCCAGAAATGCCATTGTGAGGCCAGGCACGGTGGCTCGTGCCTGTAAGCTTCAGCCTATGAAGCGGTGGGGCTAGGGATCGCGGTTCAAGTCCCGCCTGGGGCCTGTAGCGAGACCTAGTTCCAAAAAAATAGCTGGGCGTGGTGGCACCTGCCTGGAATCCCAGCTACCTGGGAAGCTGAGGCTGGGGGTCGCTTGAGTCCGTGGTACCCCGGGCAGCGTGAGCCTGCAGTCTCACAGGCAAAAATAGTGAGACCTAGTCTCAAAATAAATAAATAAATAAATAAAATAAAATAGAGCATGAACTTCAGCTCTACCACCTAAATAATGAAGTGAATAGTGTTCATGTAGCTGAGTCTTCTAATGATCATGCAAACACCCAAGAACAAGTTATTCCAACTCCTAAACTGCCTTGGATAAGTAATTAATGAGTTCTGCTTTGATTTTTTTTCTAACTTATAATTTAAATAAGGAGTGATTTAAATATTTTTCGGAGTGGAAAGGTCTTAAAATCCAAAGAGCAAAATTATTGCTTATTTTCCACCATGTTTCAGAGTCACACAAATGGTAGAAAATTTAAGTAATTGCTAGTGCTATGCAGATTCATTGCTATTGGGTAACAGCGAGATTCCGTTTCCCTCAGAAGAATGAAGCCAGTCATTTCATTCTGCAAACATTTGAAGCAACTGCTCTCTTTATAAATACCTTTGACTGCCATCTTTACTGATAACGCCCCAATGGTAGAGATATGGTAGCAGAACTCAAGATGTTTTCTTCAGGAGTCATTATGTTTGCCACAAGTTTTAATTTCCTTTCAGACTGACTGTGCCTTCAGCCTATGAAGCGGCCAGGGCTAGGGATCGCGGTTCGAATCCCGCCTGGGGCCTGTAGCGAGACCTAGTTCCAAAAAAATAGCTGGGTGTGGTGGTGCGTGCCTGTCATCCCAGCTACCTGGGAAGCTGAGGCTGGGGATGGCTTGAGTCCGTGGTTCCCCGGGCAACAAGAGCCTGTGGTTCCACGAGCAAAAATAGCGAGACCTGGTCTCAAAAAAAAAAAAAAAAAAAAAGGAATGGATGCAGCTATTTCTCCTGGCTTTACAGACACAGAATCTCTTCGCTTACATCTGTTATTTTTCATAGTTACTCTCATTCTTCACCCTTCCCTAAAATTCCTCTGTTACTGAGCTTTGTGCGTGTCCACCTCTGAGCAGCTGATATCTTCCTCCCCTTCCCCACCCCTCTGAGAAGGCGCTCAGTTGGGTGGGCTGTACAAGGTGCACACAGCAGCCTCAGCACCTTGTTCTTGCACTTGAAAGGACAAAGGGAATTGTTTGTTTCAAGCAGATATAACGGCAGGAATTCCTTTAGTAAATGAGCAGTGTCTGTCCGGTGGCAGAGCAGGCAATCAGCACGTCATCTCCCTCCGCAGACAGATGTCCTGTCAGTCTCACTCCACAGGCCCGTCTTTGAATTCCTTTAATTATGGACTCCAAATCCTGGCTTTGAATAAGAATCACCCGGCGCAACAAGTGCTGGCGAGGGTGTGGAGAGAAAGGAACACTTTTGCACAGCTGGTGGGAATGTAAACTAGTCCAGCCACTATGGAAAGCTGTGTGGAGGACCCTCGAACTATTGAAAATGGAACTACCATTCGGTCCAGCAATTCCACTGCTGGGAATCTACCCAAAGGCTACAAAAACTCTAATCCAAAAAGACACCTGTACCAGATGTCTGTTGCAGCGCTATTTACAACAGCCAGGATATGGAAACAACCCAAATGCCCCAAAATGGATGAATGATACAGAAAGTGGTGGTCTATGTACACAGTGGAATATTATACATTGCTCAAAAAAGGATACATTTATGTCATTCGCAGCAACATGGATGGAGCTAGAAGGAATCATGTTAGCAGAAATAAGCCAGAAAGAAAAAGAGAAATACTGGATGGTCTCACTTAGATGAGGATAGAGGGAAAGTAAACAAACAGACAAGAAATATTTAAAACTAATTTTCAGCAGAACTGAAGCATAGAGCAAGAGAGGGGGAGATGAGGTAAATTGGAGATGTGAGGGGTACAAAAAATTAAGACAAGGGTTCACAAGTGATAAGGTGGTGGCAGAACCCCAGGGTAGACAACGATATAAAATAAAGTTAATTAAAAAATAAGTAGAGCTGGGTGTGGTGGCATGCGCCTATAATCCAAGCTCTGGGAGTCAAGAGGCCAGGGATCACTTGAGTCTGTGGGTTCGAGACTACCCCAGGCAAACCAGCGAGACCTGGTCTCAAAAAATAAATAAATAGAATAAATATATACAGAACCAATAATAATAATAATAATAATAATAATAATAATAATAATAATAATAATTGAATCCCCTGGGATCTTTTCAAAAGGGCAGGTTTCACTGTCTTTGGTCATTGCTTTGGCTCACATTGCCAGCAGTGACTGCTTGGTTGACATCTGAACTCCACGGCGGCCCATACAAAATGAAAAGTCCAGGCCTTCTTGGTGGGCTGAAGAGGTAGGTACTGGCAAGGACTCTACTTACCCATCTGTAGTTAGGCCCATCCTTAGACATGTCCTCCAGGTGCAGCAAGAATCAAGCTGATATAGCTGGATGTGGTGGCGCACACCTGTAATCACAGCTACCTGGGAGGCTGAGGCTAGGAATCGCTTGAGTCCGTGGGTTCGGGACTACCCCAGGCAACATAGTGAGACCTAGTCTCTTAAAAAAGAAAGTATCAAATTGGTAAAAAGTATCAAACTGGTGTAGTCAGAATTCCCAAAACTCTGTCTCTGATCACCCTCAATGCCTGGTCGTTTCTCACCCTTGGGTGATACCTGTTAAGCCACTTGAGCAAGAATTACACTATCTTCTTTATTTTATTTTATTATTTTATTTATTAGAGACTTGGTCTCGCTACGTTGCCCAGAGTTGTCTCGAACCTGCAGACTCAAGTGATCCCTAGACTCAGCCTCCCAGGTAGCTGGGATTACAGGTGCGCGCCACCATGCCCGGCTAAGAATTACACTATCTTCATAGTAACTTTCCCTCTGCTAACCCCTCCCCACCCTGCCCCTTGGCTAAAAACCCTTACTTTTCCCTGGTGTATTCAAAGTCGAGTTTGATCCCTTATTACACAACCCCAGCTATTGCTGTGATTCCTCCACCGACTGCAAATGTCCTGAATAAAGTCTGCCTTATTGCTTTGAGCCGGTGCCAGCGCAGTTTTTTCTTGAACAGAACTGAAAGCTCCAGGGAGAATGGAATGCCAGAAGAGATTTATTGCTCTAAGATCTGCTCAGCCACTTCCTCCCTGTATCCCCTGAGGAGTCCAGAGAACAAACTTCATAGTAACGAACTATAGACATGACCCCTGAAAATAGAGAAATAGAGTCTTAGAACAAACCTTTACCAAGGAGGTGAGAAACATTTCTAAGAGGAGCCCCAGGATTCTCGGAGAGTTGTGGAGCTCTGGCCAAGAATGGTGACTGGAGCTACCGTGGTGGAACTGGAGCTCCCTAAACCCCAGGAATCTTGGGATGGGGAGGGTCAAGTGAACCCCAAAGACCAGGAGGCACAGTTACTATAACGGGTAGCAGAGCCAAAGTCATTGAGTGTTTGCCCAGCGAGGATCCTAGTCCCAACAAACAAACAAACAAACAAACAAACAAACAAACAAACAAAAACAACCTGGCTCAAAAGAGGTAAGAGGTTCTTTGAAGATTCCTCTGAGAACCTCACTAAGAAGTAAATGAAATTTTGGTCCAACTTAAATCTACTGTACCCCTCATCCACATAATTCTGTATATAGCATAGGGACCTACATAACCACCACTTGCCTACATGGATACCTCTTTATGATCATTTAGAGGTGGTCCCATTCTTGAGGCAGATTAAATGGGAGAACTTAAGATCTTGCCAGAATGACAACTAATATTTTGGGCTGACACAAGGAATTAATCTTCCAGTTCTAAGCTATTTATTTTTTTGTTTTTACAGAACATTTAAAAAAGATTTTTAGGCCAGGCACGGTGGCTCGTGCTTGTAAGCTTCAGCCTATGAAGCGGCCGGGGCTAGGGATCGCGGTTCGAGTCCTGCCTGGGGCCCGTAGCAAGACCTAGTTCCAAAAAAATACCTGGGCATGGTGGTGCATGCCTGTCATCCCAGCTACCTGGGAAGCTGAGGCTGGGGATGGCTTGAGTCTGTGGTACCCCGGGCAACGAGAGCCTGTGGTTCCACAGGCAAAAATAGTGAGACCTAGTCTCAAAACAAAACAAACAAAAAAAAGATTTCTAGATACTCTTCAACTGAGTTTTCATAAACTCTCCAAGGTAGCTATTATGCCCATCAAGGACCAGTTATGCGATTTGCAGGGCCTGGTGAACAGAAGTCTGCTCAAAATCTCTCCAGCGGTGACTTCTCTGCCTCCAGAATTCAGATATGTCCCTGCTTGAATCAGTTCAGAGACTCAGAACCTTTCGCTTGAAAAGAAGAGCCAACCAGCTTGAGGAAGGAGTCTGCTGAAGAGTCAAAGAGCACGTTATCATCTGCTGTCACCAGTCATCGGCGTCTTCACCATTGAGGCAGCAGAAATAAACTTTCCAGCCACTATCAGACCCATCTCTGACTTGATGCTGCACACATCTGCAGGCCACCAAGCTAAACGTGAGTCCATGGAACTCACATGAAACTCCATGTGGACTCACACGGAACTCACATGGAACTCCATGAAACTCACATGGAACTCACATCTGCAGGCCACCAAGCTAAACGTGAGTCCATGGAACTCACATGAAACTCCATGTGGACTCACACGGAACTCACATGGAACTCCATGGAACTCACATGGAACTCACATCTGCGGGCCACCAAGCTAAAGGTGAGTCCATGGAACTCACATGGAACTCCATGTGGACTCACATGGAACTCACATGGAACTCCATGGGACTCACATGGAACTCACATGGAACTCCATGGAACTCACATGGAACTCACATCTGCGGGCCACCAAGCTAAAGGTGAGTCCATGGAACTCACATGAAACTCACATGGGACTCACATGGAACTCACATGGAACTCCATGTGGACTCACATGGAACTCACATGGAACTCCATGGGACTCACATGGAACTCACATGGAACTCCATGGAACTCACATGGAACTCACATCTGCGGGCCACCAAGCTAAAGGTGAGTCCATGGAACTCACGTCATCAGAGCGCGTGGCTTCAAGGTGGTCAGGTCTGTTCCATCGCAGGCCCATGAGAACGCACCATGCGGCACCGCCCCAGTTCTGAAATGCTGAGTAGGAGCACACGGACAGACACTGGTGCCCGGGACCAGGGGCTGAGGGCTGCTATGACAGGCATGGCCACGTGGAAATCACAAGGACTGCCCCTGCCTACCGAGGTGTAGGCTGCAAGCAAAACCACATTCCTGGAACAACCGAAGAGGTTAAGGCCACCATCAAGGGCTTGGGAGATGCAGGGCTGGTGAATCCTCCACCGTTCCGCTCAGGTGGCCTCACGCGCCTGTGCAGAAGACCCCGGGGTTTGGAGACTAACAGCGGGCCCTCCTGAACTTAACCGGGGAGGCTCTCCAATTGCGATGCTTTTCCGGAGGTGGTTTGTGGCTAGAGAAAAAGCGACACATTCCGTGGGCCACAGGCGTGTGGCTAGTGCGTGCCTTTTCTCTGCACCTGTTAGAAAAACCCTCGGAGACAGCTTGTCGTCAGCAGGCAGAGCCAGTCAAACATCTCACCGTCTGACTTCAGGGCCGCGCCAACTCCTTATGTCACAGTCCCCGAGAACTTCGATCGGCTCTCTACAGTAAAAAGTCCAGCGTGATCTGAAATAGGCCAACTTACCCCTTTGGAGGGGAAGGTCCATTGCTGTATCTGGTACCTGCCCCTGTCAAGAAAATGACACCGTGACTGAAATAAATGTATTTGTGCACATATTAATATCCTGGCATTTCTTTCCTTCCCGCTATTGAACATGCGATGTAGTAATAGTCTTTCATCTTATACTTAGTCTATGCTGCATGCCATAAAATAGGGAGTGCGATTTAATTATAGAAGAGAACTTTCAGCTAGGCTGCGTGTCACCCAAAGACAGATAAAGGGACTTCGCTCCTTCTTCGGGGGCGAAGGTTCACCTGCTTCCAACCGGACAAAGGATGCCTGCATCTCGTTAGGCGGAAGCCTGCTTTTGCTGTGTCGTCCTTATTTGGAAGTTAATATGCTCAAGATAGGTGTGCACTGATGCCAGGTTTCCAAGGGGAGGGTTGTGGGCATTCTCTTGGTCAGATTAGCTACGTTGAAAGTGCATCTCCCACTATTTCTTGCCCTGTGTGCTTTGGCTTAGGGTTAGCTAGAAATGTGTACAGGGGTTGGAAGGGACAAGTGGAGCCCTAGTGACCACTTGCTAACGTAGGGGAGGAGCTGGCCGGCAGTTGTGCCAGCTACACTGGATCTCTCCTACCAGCTCCTGAGTCCTGTGCCAGGTACACGGGCAGTGACCGGGTGAAGGGCACCTGCTACTCCAGCAGAAAATCTGCAGCAAACTGAACACTAGTTCTCTGGAAGAGGGGAGGAACTTTTCTATAATACCTGATCTTTTCTGTAATATCTGATCTTTCATGATGAGTTGTTTTTAATCAGAAAGGTACCATAACAAAGAATTAATGAGCGAGCGAGTGAGAGAGAGAGAGAGAGAGCCCTTCGAGTCACCTTTACTGAGTTCTTTATTTACATATTAATACCAAACCCTCCGCCTGGGTGTGAAGCTCTGAACACAAATATTAGCTCACTTTTCTAGCTCTGTCTGCCACTTGCTGCACTCTTTATTACTGGATGCTTCCTTTGATTTCCTTTAGCATTTAGGTAATACTTCAGTCTCTCCAGAAACACCAGTCCTCGTATGTCCAAATCATACTTGCATGTCACGACCCAAGTTGCTGTGACCTGTGTGCACATGTGACAGATCCCACAACTATTTTGTTAGAACCTGGCTCAAAGGAAACCAGGCATGGTGGTTCGTGCCTGTAAGCTTCAGCCTATGAAGCGGCCGGGGCCAGGGATCGTGGTTTGAGTCCCGCTCGGGGCAACATAGCGAGACCTAGTCTCAAAAAATAGCTGGGCGTGGTGGTGAGTGCTTGTAATCCCAGCTACCTGGGAGGCTGAGGCTGAGGATTGCTTGAGTCTGTGGTACCCCAGGCAATGTGAGCCTGCGGTTCCATGGGCAAAAATAGCGAGACCTAGTCTCAAAAAAAAAACAAAACAAAAACAAAAAAATAAACCTGCTCAAAAGAGGTAAGAGGCTCTTTGAAGATTCCTCTGAGAACCTCACTAAGAAGTAAATGAAAGTTTGGTCCAACTTAAATCTACTGTATATTGCAGAGGGGCCTGCATAACGACCCCTTGCCTCCATGGATACCCCTTTATGATCATTTAGAGGTGGTCCCCATTCTTGAGGCAGATTAAATGGGAAACTTAAAATCTTGCCAGAATGATAATATTTTGGGCTGACACGAGAAATTTATCTTTTTCCAGTTCTAAGCTATTTTTTTTTATAAAACAGTTAAAAGAGATTTCTAGATACTCTTCAACTGAGTTTTCATAAACTCTACAAGGTAGCTATTATTCCCCTCAAGGATCAGTTATGCAATTTGCAGGGCCCATTGCAAACTCAAAAATGCAGGGCTAATTGGTAAAGTATTAAGAATTTAAAAGCAGTAATAGTAGAGCAATACAACAAGAGTATGAACCTGCGAAACAGTACAGGTAGCAAGTCCAGAGAGACCACCCTGCTTCCATCTTATAGCTAAGACACAGGTTCAAACAACTGGCAGAGAGATGGGGGGGGAAGGGAGGGCCATCTATAAAGGGATCAATAATTATACCAATATGACCGAAGTTGCAATAACAATAAAAATAAATACAATATAAAAAATAAAATAAAAAACACTTGCTGAATAGAAAAGGAAAGGAAGGAGGGAAGGAGGGAA
>PVHY01029531.1:0-14203 GCA_004024945.1 Uropsilus gracilis | reverse complement strand
GCAGCCAGGGCCCCTCGGCTCATGCCCACCCCGGCTGCGTGGCAACTGTGTGCGTGGCGACCCCTCCCCTCCCCAGCGCCCTCAGCAGGAGGCAGGGCTGGCCTCCCATGGAGGCGGGGCCGCACTTCGTACCCCAGGGTCACCCTGTTGCTCGGAGGAGAGGCAGCTGGAGACCCGCCAGGCCGGCCCCCGGGGGGGTCCAGACACCTAGCCTGCGGAGGCCCGGGCGTGCAGGGAGGCGGTGCGGCCGCTGGTGGCCTCGCTGCGGCTTGGTGTGCTGGCCGGCTCAGCCCACCGCGGTGTGGGAGGGAGAGTGGCTTCGCAGGCGGGCCCTTGGCCTGAGGGAGCCCCACCCACCCTCAGCGGCCTGCTGGGGCCTCCGCCTGGCCAGGGAAGGTAGGGCCAGGTGGGTGTTCGGGACCCTGACTTCTGGGCTGGGGCCCGTTTTGAGAAACACGGGTGTGTGAGGAATGGTCACTCTGTGGTCTCGGGTGGCTGAACGCTGACCTCGACCTCCGCCTGCTCCCAAGGGCCTGAGGATGGTCTGGGTGCTGCGTCCTGCAGGTTGGCGGAGGCTCCCGGTCCCCGTGCCCTTTGGTCTTAGAGGAGGATCAGCTTCCTGGCAGGCCCGCGTGGTTGCCACCGACTGCCACTCTCACACGCGCTCCCCCCCAGTTAGCAGGCGGGAGTGGCTTCCTGGGGTTCTGCCGGAAAAGGCCCCTTGCAGGCCCACTCCGGCACCCACCTCAGGACCAGGTCAGCAGGTGCCCTCCGAGTCCTGCCCGCAGGCCCTTCAGGCCAGTCTGGCAGGTTCTGGGGAGCCTGAGCGGCAGCCCTTCCCCGTCCATCTGCGCTGCAGGCACGGGGGCGGGAGGGCGGGCGCGGTGAGTCACCGTGCAGGTGAGCCTGCGGACGCTGCTGGCGCGCGCCTCCCTGCCCCGGAGTATCGGTTGGGGTGTGTCCTCTGGGAGCTGCTCCCCGGGTTTGTAATAAGTGACCACATTTTAATTGTCAGCTCTTAGGCCCATTAATCCTGGCGCACGATAGAATCTTGGTGTCCCTCGGTGCACCTCGTAGGCCCGGGCGCTCCTGAGGGTGGCCGCCGGGAGGGAAGCCAGAGAGCTGCCCGCCGCCCCCATGGGCCCGGTGCTGCGCGTGCGCCCGGGGGCTTTGAGGGGTCTCTGGGGTCTTCAGTCGGTTCGGGTGCCTTCGAGAACGGATGCTTCCAGAGAAGGAACAGCTTGTGGAAAAGTAAACAGGCTTCCTGGAAAGCCAGGCGCCATGCAGGCTCGCCGGGTCACGTCGCTCCGAAGCGCTGGCCGTGGCCGCGCGTCGCCCAGGAGCGCCCGCCCTCCGGGGATGCAGGGCCCACCTGCGGGGAGAGAAAGGAAAAGGAGCTGCGCTGTTGCGGCCTGTCGGCCGTCACCTCGCAGTGATTTCCTCACCTGAAACTCTTTTGTAAGCGGGCTGGGTGACATCAGCCCTGCAGGGCCCCTCCCGCGCCAGGGCAGGGCCGCCCGGCCTTCCGAGCAGCTGGGTGGCGGTGTGGGCAGCCTGGGGATTGGCTCCGGATCTCTTCCTTGAGGGCAGGCTTGTCCTGAAAAATCAGGACAGGCAAGCGTTGCTCAAAGCTACGTCCTGTTCTCACTCAGCGTTTCTCGATGGCTGGCTTCCAGGGCGGGCGAGACAAGCCTTTGGTTCTTCGAGAAAAGAGAAGCGGCCGCTGCTGGCCGGCGCGCCCCCGGCTGGCCAGCTTTCCCGCCTCCATGTTGGCTCTTGAGTGTCGGAGCCGAGCGCCCGGCCGCCCTTGGGGTGTGGCGTGGGGGCAACGCTCAGCCCTGGGGGGTGGGGGGGCGGCTGTCGGTCTTGACTTCAGAGTGACTGGGTCGCTGCTGCTCGCCCTGACCACGGGGTGGTGTCTTTCCCGCTGCTCTGAGAGGCAGCGTGCGGACTAACAGAAGGAGCCGGAGTGAGGGCCCTTCTTCGCCATAGAGATCGGGGTGCTTGGGGCTCCGGGCAGGTGGGGGCTCGCTGCTTCCCCTTGCCGGGCGAGAAAGGAAGTCCCTTTCTCCTGGACACTGGCCACACGTGTCTCGGTGTGGGGGGAGCTGGCGAGGCCCCCGCAGACTCGGGCAGCAAGTGCGGACGCGCAAGACCCGTGCCCGCCTGCCCTGCTCGCCCGGCCACCCCCCCGCTCCCGGGACTCGGGGCAGCACTTGAGCTTCAGAGCCCCTGGGGCCACCATGTAACGTGTGACCCGCGCCATCAGAGCCGTCTGCGTCGGGGAGACCAGTATTTCCAGATGAGCCAGTCTCGTCCTCGAAGTGTGAAACGAGAGCGCTTGAAGAAGAAATGAGCCCGGGCTAAGCTGCCTTGCCAAACTGTTAGGCACGGTCAGCCTGGGGCGCTCGCTTCGGAGCCCTGCTGGAGGCGGGCAGCTGCCGGGGGCGGGCAGCTGCCTCGCGGCCGTGGGCTCCCAGCTCCGTGTGGCTGCCGGCTGCCGAGCCAGGCAGGGAGCGGCTGGGCAGAACCGGTTGCCGTGTTTCTGCTGCTTTGGCCGTTTCGAAGCGTTGCCCGGTGCTTCCTCCCCTGTGCGGGGAAGTGCCCGGTCCTCGGGGGCCACTGCGACCCTGCCCGTGGGCCTGCGGTCACTCAGGGCCCGAGCCCGGCTGCCTCGCCCCGTGCGTTCTCTCCATGTCCCAAGGGCGCCCCAGAACGTGGCACTGGCTCTGCGCCCCGAGCGGCCGGGCCCACAGACGTCCTGTGGTGCACCCGTTTCTGGGATGGGCTCCCCGCCACTGACCGTGTGGTGGCTCAGGACACAGGGCCACCTGGGCTGCCCAGTCCACCAGCCGCCGGGCGAGGATCAGGTGCGCCCGGGGAGCCGCGGGGCTCGGGTCCAGGGGGCTGCGGGGCACCCCCTCCCGGCACATGGCGTGTGCCCTTGCGGGACCCCCCCAGCCCCGTCCTGCGGGGCCCGCGGCGGCCTGGTCCCGCGGTGGGTGGGGGTCACGCGCTCCGCTCTCCTTTCTCGGTGGGGCTGGCGGAGACCAGTCGGCTCTTCCTGGCCGTCTTCCTGGTGACACCCCCCCACACACCCACCTGCCCCTGGCCTCCAAGGAGCCCCCCGGAGTCTTCTCGTTAGAACAGGGACTCCCCATCACCCATCACCCAGGAAACACCGGTTCCCTGGAGCCCTGTGTCAGTGTCCGGGGTCAGAGGACAAAGGTCACCGGGATGCGCTTACCGCGCAGGAAGCCGGGGTTCCAGAGCCTGGCAGTTGGTCCCGATAAGCCCAGCACCCCAGTGTTGCCCACGATGGCGCCGCGAGAGGGCGAGGGACCGTTTTTGCCTGGGCTGTGTGCCGGCCGGCCACGCTTGCCTGCGGTGGGACTGGCGGGGACAGGCCCCCGGAGCTGTGGCGCACGCCACGGGCCTCTCACCCACCGCCCTCCATCTTTCGGCCCTCACGCCCCCCTCCGTGCCAGCTCTTGTTGGTGCCCTTGGGGCTGCCGCCATGCTGCTGCTTCCCTGTTGTTTGGGTGACTCCGTGTTGCCCCAGGAATGTCCCTGTGGCTCCTGTCCCGGCTCCTCCTTCAGGGTGGTGCTCTCTGCTCAGGCGGCCCCAGCCTGGGCCATCGCCTCCAGGCCCTGCCTCTGGGAGGCCTGGGTTCTGCTCACACCCACCCACGCTCCAGCCCTGCGTGCTCACCTTTCCTCTCACGCTCACAACGCACCCAGCGCTCGCCCACCCTCCATCGTAGCCAGGGCACGTCTGTCCTGGACGCCCGGCCGTTGCAAGCACCCTTGAGGCCAGCCCCGGTCCGAGCCTGGCCTCGTCTTTCTTCCTGCCGCGGCCCCTGCCGTCTGCTTTCACCCAGGTGTGGTGGCTGAGGCCACCCGGGCCAGACCGTCCCAGTCCGGCCGTCTGTGTGTGCGGAAACGGAGCAGACACCAGGTGAACGCAGCTGCGCTCAGAGAGGGAGAGGAGAGGGCCAGCCTCACGGGCTTCCCGGAAAACCCCCCAAACCCCACCTCTGTGTCAGTCCTAGCGCCTGCTGGCAGGAGCTGGAAAGCGGCTAGACCGGCCGCAGGGTCAGGGATGAGAGAAGCCACGTCCGGTGATGGTGGCCAGTGGCCACCGTCCGCAGGGCTTCTCACCGCGTGTCTCTGCCCCGGGTCTCCTCCACGGCCCCTTCCCAGCAGCCGCGGGCACCTCTGGCATAGGAGCAAGCACTCCTGGGCGCGCGTGTTCGCAGCTCCGCCCTGCGTCCCCAGCAGCCCTGAGAGGGACACCCAGCCCACGGCTCCGGGGCCTGTGGTCCGAGCTGCTGCTGGTGGCGGTGGTGTGCCCGCTGGCCACCGCATGGCGGAGCCCAGGCGCCTGTGCTCACAGGGCACCCTCCCGCCCCCAGCCAGCCTCCGCAGGCGGCACCTCCTGGGGCTGCTGGGCCCCGCCTCCGCACGGCTTCTTCCTGACGTGCCTGCAGAAGAGGCTCTGGTGCGCAGCGTCTGCAGCCGGGCCCGCAGCCGGAGCGCCGGACGAGGGCCCGAGCCAGCCACCTCTCTGCCGTGGGACCAGCCCCTCTGGCCCTGACCACCACCCCGGGCGTCTCCTCGGTGCCCTGGGGCTTGCCACCCGGGCTCTTTCACAAATAGAGCAGCATGCAGGGTGGGCTCTGGCTTCCGACGTGCGGTGAGGCGGACCTCAGGGCTGCCCTGCAGCCCCCTCCTGTGGGTGCAGGGCCGCTGCTCCGGCAGGGGCACCCAGGGCACCGGGAGGCGGGCCTGCTCCTTGGCGCCCTTCCTCCCCCGCAGAGCCAGCAGCAGCTGGCCCCGCTCCCGCCGTGTCTCCCCGTCTTCCTTCCTGCTTCCTGTCACCCCGAGTTCGTGGTTGTCGACTGGGTCTGCCGGGGCTGCCGTCCGCCCCTTCGCTGGGTCGGGCCGCGCACCCTTGGGCCCCGGGGGCACGAGCAGCTTTCGGGGGGCACATGCCTGCCTGGCGCAGCATATGGCAGACTCGGTCGGGGGCGGGCCTGGCCGCGCCCAGGCTGGGCATCCTGGAAAGGCAGGCAGCCGAAGGGATGCCCAGGGCTTGGGCGGAGGACAAGGATCAGGGTGCCCAGGGCCTTAGCCGTGTCCGGCCCCAGCTGTGGGGCGGCTGAGGTGACCGCTGTGTGCCTGAAATGCCCTTGGTGAAGCGTTCTCTCCTGAGGCTGATGTGGTGTGCAGAACCTCACGTCACGCAGAAACGGCGTGTCTCCACGCCTGCCCCGTGCCCCGTGCGACCGAAGCCGTGCCATCGGACCAGGGCTCCGCCCTGCCTGTCACGGGCCGGCCTGCAGGCCTGGTGTGCGGTGCCTGGAACAGCAGCGGCCGCAGGTGGCAGGCGGGGGGGCTGCGAGGCTGGGTGCCAAGGCCGCGGCGGTGCCGCACTTGGCGTGGTGGCCATGGCTGTGTGCTGGGCTTGGTGGGGGTGCCGGGAGGGTGTGTGGGATGCTGGTCCTGCAGGACGGCTGCTTCCCAGAGCCCTGGCTTCCGGGCCCTGCGCTGCCCGGTACCCCCAGGGTCTCATGCTCCACCCTCTGGCGCGCTAGCCCCTGCCCGCTGCTGCACTGTGGCACCTGCCTCTCAGGGCCCCTCGCACGGCCGGCCCGGCGCCAGCTCCACGCCTGGGACCGCCTGGCACCGAGCGCCACCCCACACCGGTGGGTGCTCCCTGGGCGCGGCGCCCGGGCCGCTGACGGCTGTCCTGGGAAGGAAAGGGTGCGTGCGGGTGCCCCGGTGACCGCCCTGCCTCCTCCCCAGCGCCCTGGTGGTGGCCGCGCTGTTTGACCGGAACGTGAACTGCAGGCGAGCCGCCTCCGTGAGTCCCCGACGGCGCCCCCCGCGGGCGGGTGGGAGGCCCGGGGGCCACCCAGGACGCCGCTGCACGCGGCCCGGGGGTGAGGCCGTCACCGGGCGGCGCACACGCTCCCGGGCTGCGTGTCGGCTCCTGCCAGCCGGCTGGCTGCGCTCTCGCTCCGGGCCCGGCATGCGCGCACGGTCCCTGCCGGCCCCGGGGCGGGCATCCGCGGCCCCCCGGCCCCCCGAGCCGGCCGCTTGGTCCTGCAGTCGCCTCCCGAGGCCCCGAGAAGCAGACCTGACCGCCTGCTGTTTGTTCGCTTCGCTCCTAGGCTGCCTTCCAGGAGAATGTGGGGAGACAGGTACGGTCGCTTTTCCAGGTCTTCATTCCTGAGGCTTCCGCAGAGCCAGGGGCTGCCGGGACGCCGAGGCCGCCGGCCCCTCGCACTGTGACCCTGCCCGCGAGTCTCGTGCCGGGCCGGAGCGAGGCGGCCGGGGCGCTCTGCGCGAGGCCTGAGCATGCGCGCCCTCCGCGCACGCAGACGCGCACGCAGACGCGCACGCAGACGCGCACGCAGACGCGCACGCAGACGCGCACGCAGACGCGCACGCAGACGCGCACGCAGACGCGCACGCAGACGCGCACGCAGACGCGCACGCGTGCCCGCGGAGGGAGACCAGCGCTCCACGCACCGCCGGGGCCCGGGGTGGGCAGGTGCTGGGGGCAGGCGGCAGGGGGCCTGGCCACGAGGGATTGCGGGACCCCGACCCCTGCCTCCCCGTGCGTGGAGGGAGCTGGCCTGCGGGAGCACCGACCGCTCCTGCCCCTGGCCCGCCCGAGCGACGGGGTGGCGGCCTGGGGTCCGTGGGAGGCGAGCGCCCCGGACCCGGCCGCACGCAGCCTGAGTGCCGGCCTCCTCGAGCCCTGCCGGGAGCAGGCCGGGAGCGGCGCGTCCTCGGTGGCGGGCCGGGCAGCGCCGCTCGCATCCCGGCGACCCGCTGCCCTGCTGGCGTCGGGCGGCGCCGGCCGTTGCTGTGGCCCTTCGCTGCGTGGGTCGGGGCGCGGCTGCTGGCTGGCCGCTCTGCCGCCAGCCCCCACCGCCCTGCAGGAGCCCGCCTGTCTCCCCAGGGGGCGGGGCCGGGAAGGCCGCAGCTCGGGGCGCCGCAGACACGCCGGGTGTCCGTCAGCAGCTCTGGCCATCCGGCACGCCGCGCAGGGTCCTGCGGGCGGGCCTGGCCTCCACTCGTCCGAGTGCTGGCCGCACCGCCGTCTGGGCGGCCTTCACCCCGCGGCCCGCTTCTCTGCTCCGCTAGGGCACGTTCCCGCACGGGATCGAGGTTCTCACCGCGGCCGACTACTTCACTGTTGGCAACAGGGCCAACTGCTACCTCGTCATCAGGTAAGTGTCTGAAACGCCTCACGGAACGGGACGACCCTTCTGTCCGCTTGTCAGAAGTGGCTTCCCCACTCTCCGCCCCCCACCTGGAGGGGCGCTGTGGCTGCAGGCGGCTGGTGGGGTGGGCGGGAGCTGCTCGCTCGGAGCTGACTCCCTGCCGCCTGGGCCAGGTGCCCACTGCTTGGCTCCGCCTGGGAGAGGCCAGGGCCCAGCGTGGGGCCAGCGCTCCACGAGGTGCGTGGCAGGGTGCCGGGACCCGGTGGTCATACGGCGCCGCCTTTGGGGTGCTGACCTGGGTGGGTCACTCTCCTGGCCACTGTCCTGCGTCCCCTTCTTCCTGGTGGGGGCTGGTCTTTGCGAGACGCACCGCAGAGCGGGCCACGTGGCCCAGCTGGGTGCCAGGAGCGGAGCGTGCCGGCTTCTTGGAAGGAAATCCCAGACCGGAAGTGACTGTCCCGTTAAAACCTTTCGTGAGTCGGCGTCCCCGCTCGGCCGGCTCTGCGACCAGCCAGGGGCTGCGTGCGCAGCCACAAGGGGCCCAGGCCTGCCGTTTGCGGGGGTCACACCGGCCCCTCCCTCACCCGTTCAGGGGCTGGGAGGCAGCACGTACCCTGGGCCTGTGCAGCGTGGGCGGGAGGAAGGGCCTGTCTCGGAGCGGCCGGCCAGGATTTGGGGGAAACACTTGGTGTGCGCCTTTTTAAGGCGCGTGGCCTCGACCCACGGCCCGCTCGAGTGCGGGGCAGGCCGGGCAGCGTCCCCTCGGCTCTGTCACCGGCGGCGGCAGGTTCCGGAGAGCAGGTCTCGTTGCCCACCGCTGTCAGCGAGAGCCCTGTCCTTGGCTCCTGGCGGCTTCCGCGCCTCGGCCACCCTCTCTTGCTTTTGCCCCTTTTCTGCGAGGATCGCTGCCGGGGCACTGCTTGCCGTGGCGAGCACGCCCCCGCCCGAGGCCCATGGTGAGGGAGCCGCGGCCCCAGACTCGGTGTGGCTCCCCCGTCATGAGAGCGTGGGGCTCCCGTCATGTGGGTGGCAGTGCCGGGGTGCCTGGTATGCGTTCTGGGTACCGGCTACGTTTCCGAGGCCGCATGGCCGGCCCCCCTTCCCCTGCGGTGTGGCACAGGCGGGGTGCCCGACCCTCCCCTGTGGGCCGGCGGGCTCTGTGAGCGCGGCCTGTCCTGCGCACCCCAGGGCTGTGGTCGGGGCCTCAGCGTCCGAGTGCTCCCTGGAGCTGCACCTGGGGGCCCCTGGCGGCCCTCTCCCCTGCTGAGGGAGACCCCCGCGTGCACCCTTCCTGCATGCGCCCTTCCCGCCCGCTCCGTCTGTCCTCCGGCTGGGCCTTCCAGGGGTCAGCGCCAGTCTCTGCCCTGGCTCTGCAGGCTCCTCTCCGGGCCTGTGCATCCCAGGCCTGCGCCCAGCGCGGTGTGCGGACAGCAGCTGCCGCTGGCGCCCCGGCGCCCTGTCCACGTGCACCTCCTCAGAGCTTCTCTGGCTTCAGTTCTCGGCTCCAAAGAGCGGAGCTGCCGTGCGCACAGCCTGCCTTCCTCCTGTGGGCACAGTCGGGGCGCGGCACCTTCCTGGGCGCTGCCGGCCCTGCGTGCCCAGCGGGCCTCCCCTCCACCGGGCTGCCCGCTGAGGCCTCTGCCCTGTCCCCACAGCACAGCCGTCGCCGGCTTTCCTGAGTACACACGGCCGATGATCGACCACCTGCTGACCAAGAAGATCGGCCACTGGGACGGGTAGGTCTGCGCCTCGCGTCCGCCTGCGTCCGCGCGTCCGCCTGCGTCCGCGCACGCCGCCGGGGCTGTCGGCTGGGCAGGCGCCCCCGGCGGCGGCTGGCGCAGCCTCGAGTCTCTGCTCGCGGTGGAGGCGCTTCCCTGGACCCCGGCAGCCTCGGGCGCCCTCGCCGCGCCCGCTTGTTGCTGGCGGGGTCCCAGCCATGCCTGTGGGCTGGGCGGAGCCGGGCGCAGGCCACCTTCCTGTTGGGTGGGGCTCTTTGCAGGTGCCTGCCTCTGTGGCTCCCGCGCCCCGCTTCCCTGCGCTCCGACGCCCTTGCTGGGGGGTGACCGGGCGCCGTTTCCAAGCTGGCCAGCATTCCCCGGAGGGGCCGGGGCCGGCGTCTCAGTAAATACCCCCGTGCGCACGTTAAATACCCCTGTGCGCACGTTAGCTCTTCCCTCGCGCAGCTGTTCCAGAACGCGGAAGCCGTTCTCTGCTGGCTCCTGCGCGCGGCAGCCTGGGCCTGGGACGGCTGCCCCGGCCTCCTGCCCGCTCTCTGCGGTGTGTGGCCCAGCGTCTGTGCCCCTGCCAGGGAGGCCTTCTCTCCTCGCCCGGGATGGGCCGGCTTGGGCCGGTTCCTGCCTGTCATTTTCTGTGTTCACGTGACTTGCTTTGTTTGTCGCTCTGTTTCAAAAGCTCTTTGTGGGGACCGGGCACGGGGGCGCGCGCCTGTAAGCAGCAGCTTAGGAAGCCACGGCTGGGGCCAGGGATCGCGGTTCGAGTCCCGCTTGGGGCCCATAGCGAGACCTGGTCCCAAAAACATAGCTGGGCGTGGTGATGCGCACCTGTCATCCCAGCTGCCTGGGAGGCTGAGGCTGGGGTGCGCTTGAGTTGCCCATGGTACCCCGGGCTACGTGAGCCTGCGGTTCCAGGGGCAAACACAGCGAGACCTGGTCTCAAAAAAAAAAGTTCTTCGTGGGAACCTTCCCTGTCGAGCAAGGTCTAAACACCTGAGTGAGTGTTCAGGTGTGTGAGGCCCAGACGGAGGGACGCCTGTTGGCGAGGCCCAGAGGCCCCGCTGGCTGCCAGGTCCTGGGACCTGGATGCGGGATGCGGCTAGGACCTTGTCGCCTCACAGCTCCTCGCAGGTGCAGGCCCTCCGTCTTGGCTTTCTCTTGCAAGTCTAGACGTGCCCGAGACGAGAGGTGACGGCCCCACAGTGAGCCCTTGCTGGGCGGTGGCAAGCACGCGCCGTCCTGGCCCCACTGTTCTCAGCTGGCCCGGCCGTGAGGCACACCCCGGGGTCGCGCCCGTCCTCGTCCACTGCCATGGAGCTGGCCCCTGCATCGCTGGCCCTCCGCTCCGCCCCACGGACCCACCTCGAGGCTGCACGATGCGGGGCGCCGGCCGGGTCCTCCTCTGTGACCCGCCCCTTTCCCAGCCCCCTGGGGCCTGCTGGCGCCAGCGTTCCCCTCCTTGCCCAACCTGAGCTGGCCTCACGCTGCCTCCAGGCACCCCGGCCACCACTGCTTCAGGGTGGGCCCAGGAGTGGGGCTGCCGAGTCTGGGGTGATTCTCGGGTCCGTCCAGGAGACTGCCCAACGGCTGTGGCGTTCCTGGCCTTGCCGCCCATGGTCTCGCGCTCGGCCTCCTCCCGGCTCTCCCCATGGCTGCCCTGGCGTGGGGTGTCCGGTCAGTGCTGCCCTCCACTCACCCCTGCCCCCGGCTGCCGTCTCGGGCCCCTTCCCGGGTGCTGGTGACCGTTTCGGTCACCTGTGGGGGTGACCCTTGCCGGCCCGGACCCGCTGCCTGAGTGTCTGGTGGCACTGTCGGGCCTCTGGGCTCCAGACGTCAGCCCTGTCGGGCGCGCGGCTCGCGGGGCTGCCACCGTCGGCAGTCGCCGCCCTGACCTTCAGCGCTCGCGGTCCGGCTCGGCCGCCGGGGCTCGGCCGCTGCCCGTGGGCCTTCACCTCTCGCCGGTGCTCCTGGTGTCGTGCTCGAAGTGCCTTGTCAGGGAGTGCTGCCTCCGGCTTCTTCTAAGAGCTTGGTGTCGGCGGTCCCGTTAGATGCTAAGCTTCACGTGCCAGGCGGCGCCATGCCGTGCGTGGTGACTGAACAGGCGTGTGCCCGCGCTGTCCTCGCTCACCCCGGGCTGCCCGGGCTGCCCTTCCCGCTGACGGGCGGCCGGTGGCTCACACACAGCCCCGTGGCCCTCAGTGGAGCCTGTGGGAGGCCCGCCCCAGGGCCAGCATCACGGGCCGCTGGGCCCGGGGCCTGGCCGCCGCTGGCGGTGTCCCGGTACGAGGCCCCTGCGGCGGGCTCTGCTGCTCCCTGGTGCACCTGGCGCGGGCTCTGCTGCTCCTGCTGCTCCGTGGCACGCCTCGCGCCTGTGCTGCTTGCCGCCTCCGGCTTGGCCGAGTGGCGTCCGGTCAGGCCCGCGGTCTGCTGGTGGCTCGGGCGAGCTCGGGCTCACCGGCCCTTCCTACGTGCCTTCACGGTCACCTCCGAGCGCATGCCAGGTGGGGCCGGGGGCGGGGCCGTGCCGGCGCGACGCCTGCCTCCCACAGCACTTCCTGTCCTGACTGTGCGGCGCCCGCGCTGGCCCTGCCGCGGGGCTGCGGCTCGCCCTCCCTCGGCGGTCCGTCCCAGCAGAGGAGGGGTCTCCCCGGTGTCTGCGGCCTGGTGGCCGGCTGGCTCCTGGCGCGTGACGCCGGTCCTCCGCCCCTGCTCACGCCTGGGATGGGCAGAGTCATCAGCACGCGCCAGCTGACCGCTGCCTCCCCGCAGGGTCATCAGAGCGCTGTCCGCCAAGGCCCTGCGCAACCTGACCCCCCAGGCGCCCGAGCACATGGCCACGCACGGTAGGCTTGCCTGCTGCTCTCAGGCCGGGGCGGGCGGGCGGGAGCCGACCCTCACCCGGGGCCCCACGCAGGCCGGCTCTTCGGTGTCTGGCGGCCCTCAGCGGGCACAGCGCCCCGCGACGGGTGGGCCGCCGTGCTGCGCCGCGCACGCTGGTGAAGCCGGCCCGCCCGCGGACACCCGCCGGAACGTCCCCCCGCTGCTCGGGCGGGGCAGCGGCCGGCCTCAGCTCCCGAGGCGGGTGCGGGAGCCTGTTCCCCGACCCGCAGTGAGGAGCGGCGACCGAGCCGCGGTCCTTCGCCGGGACCCCGCTGCCGCCGGCAGGGGCCTCTCTGGTGCGGCCCCCCCCTGTTGGGGCCCAAGGCCCGCTGTCTGGGGCACGGCTCCGCCCTCCGCTCTCCCCCGGCTCCCCCGGGATACAGACCGGACGCCGCTGCTCCGCGCAGGAGGGCTGTCCTGGAGCCTTCCCGGCCGTGACCGGGGGTGGCAGCCCGGCCCCTTCCTGCTCCGCCGGCCCCTTGGCAGCGGGGCCCGGTCTGCTCCGGGAGTGCGGCTGCCGGTCGGCGGTGGGTGCTGGGGCGCCTGGCTCTTCCGCGCTGCGCGTCCTGGCTGGGGGTGGCCGGCGCTCGCTCATGCCGCACCTGCTGCCCCCCACAGTGCTGCCGCGCCTGCTGTCCCTGACGCGCAGCTCCGACCTGCACGTGCGGCACGGGGCCGTGCTGGCCTGCGCGGAGCTCACCCAGGGCCTGCACGGGCTGGCCGCCCAGGAGGGCAGGTAGGAGGTGCCCCGTGCTGCGCCACGGCCACGTGCCCGGACCGTCCGCCCTTGTCCCTGTCCCTCCCGCGGCGGGGCGGAGCGTGGTCTCTCCAGGGAGGGAGGCGTGTGGCTGTGCTCCTGGCTGGTTGGCCCCCTGGCCCGCTGGGCCCGTGGCAGTCACGGGAAGCTGCACGCAAGTCCTCGCAGGGCGCCCGGCACACGGGCGTGTCTGAGGCTCCCCAGCTGGAGAGCCGTGCTGTCAGTCTCCCCGGGTACCTCTGGGGGCCCCCTGGGGCAGAGGGAGGGAGTCGTCATGGCCTCGCCATGGTGCTGAGCTCCGGTCCCAGCCTGAGGGCCCTGCTCCTTTTGTTGTGGCGGGGACACCGGGCTGGGATGGCCCCAAGCTCCTGGTGCCCCCGGTGGGGGTGTGCCCCCCTCCCCCATGGAGGCCAGGAGACCAGCACGCAGCCAGGCTCAGATGACCGCCAGAGTGGCCTCCAGCCCAGCTGTGCAGCCTGTGCGGCGCGGCCGAGCCCCTAGTGGCTGGGGGGGCAGGGGGGTGCGGCTCACAAGCCATGGCTGCCGCTCTGCGCCCAGCCAGTCTCTGCTGTCAGCGGAAAGGGGCCCCAGCCGCCTGCCCTTGGTGGTCGGGGCTGCAGGGGCCGGGCCAGCTGTGGTTTGAACCCCGCAGGCCCGTCACCGCCCACCTGGACGCGGAGGCCGTGGAGGGCCTGGAGCAGATCCACCAGCAGGTACGTGCAGCACCGGCCCGGTGCCCGGCTGCCCGGCTCAGGCCCTGTCGCCTGGACGCGCTCCCCGGGTCACCCGCGGGACCCCTTCCTCGGGCGTGGCCGGCACGGAGCCTCTCAGAGCGGGCGCCGGCTGTGTCCTCCAGGGGCCTCTCGGTCTGCGCACGGGCTGCCCCCCCCCCGCCACGGCGGGGTCTGAGCCCCCAAGCGCCCCCCAAGTGCCGGCGCGGAGAAGGGGCAGCGGAGAGGGCGCGGGCCTGGCTGGGCTCCCGTCCGCGGGGGGTGTGGTGGCTGCGGCCCGCCCGCACAGAGCAGCCAGCCCGGGGCGCCGGGGTGCCGGGCCTCCTCGAGGCCCAGGCTGCGTCCTGCCCCCGGCGACCCGCTGCCTGGCTGCCTGCGGCTCAGGCGGGGCCTCGAGGGACGCCGGGGCGGGGCCACGAGCAGGACTCCAGTTGCGTGGCCCGTCGGCCGGGGGGGGGGGGGGAACGACGACACGGGGGCGGACGGACGGACACGATGAGGACACGTCTCTGAGCTCTCGTCAGACGTGGGGGCGCCGTCCGAGGTGGGCCTTCGGGGGCTGGCCCTTGGGAGCCGGTCTGGAGCCCTGCGGATCAGGCCTCGGGGCAGGCAGGGCCGGCCGGGGTGGCCACAGCACGTCTGGGGCCGTCGTGAGGGCAGGACGCTGCCTCCTGCCGGTCGCCGGCTGGCCCTGGCACGTCAGGTCCCTTGGTGACGCTCCGCGCTTCCCTTCCAGCTCCACGATCGGCATCTGTACAGGTGAGCGTCCCGGACCCGAGGGCCGGAGCTGCGGGCGCACGGCGCCCCCGGCACGGGCCGCACAGCCTCTGCCGCGCTCACCTCGCTTCGGCCCCGCTGGGCCTG
>PVHY01029530.1:0-14205 GCA_004024945.1 Uropsilus gracilis | reverse complement strand
AAAAAAAAAAACAAACAAAAAAACTTATTTCTTGTACCTAAGGACAGAGAAATCTTATGAAGATGGAAGCCAGACTTCCCTGATATGCTCCAGAACTTTCCTCCCTGAGACACACACAGACACAGGCACACATACACACATACACACACACACACACACACACACACACACACACACGTATTTCTAGCCCATTTTGGACCTATTTCTCCCAATGCTAAGGTAAGAGCAGAGACTGTATACATGTGAATGGGGTTATTATTGGTGGTGGTGGTAGAAGGAAGCAGTTCTCATCCTTGAGGCTCGATGATGGACAAACCTCTGGTGGTTGCTCCTCAGATGGGGCATGGGAGGTTTCTACCATTTAGAATATATGTGTGTATTGTACATAATACATATCTACCATATATAATCACATCTGTCAACCGCATTTTCATTTTTGGACTATCTTATAGTCATATTTGTTGTAAACAATAGGTTACTTCCCTTCTCAATTTATGCACTATTATAGTTTACCAAAAAGTGTGCAAGGAATACAAGTTTGTAAAGATTTTATTGGGCAGCAATATGAAGAATGGATTGGAAGGCTGCAGATGGGAAAAATGGAGATAGAATAGTCAGGGTTATAGTTATAGGAGCAACAGAGAGCAGAGAAAGGTTGGAAACAGTCAAGTGTTAATCTGGGCTGGACCCAGTGGCTGACCTTTGGATGTGAACATGTGGGACAGTGGAGGATTCAAATGACTTGACCTCAGGGCTGACCAGGTGGCAGTACCATTCACTGAGAGAGCAGCACCAATGAAAGAGCATGTTTTTGGGGAAAGATATTGAGTCCAAGAGATTTTAGTTCTGTCTGCTAAAAAAGGAATGGCAAATAGGTACAGGGAGAAAATGAGAAGTTTCAGTAATGGTGATGGTGATGGTAGGCTGATGGACCTGATGAAGGTAGGCATAGATAGGAATATTTAGATGGAGAGGTGTCTACTGAGACCCTTGTAGGCGGGACTTCAGGAGAAGGGGGAATGATGACAGGGAAGGAAACTAATACTGACTAGTGTGTTTCTTCTTTCTCCTCTACCTCACCTCTGAGTCTACTCAAAAATTCTACTCCTGTTTTCTATCCTTTCAACTAATAAAGTCCAAGTCCAAACATATTTTGAATTAGAGTAACTGTTTTCTAGAAATGGTTTCTTGTCTCCGAGGTGAAAATTGTAATTAGCAGTGACTATGTGAAACTGATCCATGAAAAGCAATCTTAATTTTAATTAGTACAAATACTATGTCCAATATTTAGGTCTCTGCAATTTCTACATTAACCACTGGATGGCGAGCTCAGTTCACAGAAACACAAATCAGTGCATCAGAAATTTCTTTTTAACCATTGTTAACCAAAGAAAGACACTGCTGTAGAAGCTATGTTTGACTGCTATCTAAAAATGAGAACCCAGAAATGTATAAGAGAAAACAAAATAAAAAGAAACAACAACCCCTCTACATTTTATAGGATAATCCTGGCATTCACTGCTTGACATGTACATTATAAAGCTTATTGTTTGTTATTTCCTGTTCCTCCAGGACACTTGATTTGAGAAAGCAATCAATAAAGATTAATTCAGAAACATCACTTTGTACCACAGTCACGTAGTGATCAAATTCTGTTCTTTAACTAGATAAGTTGCTTTTTATAATGAGACCACATATATATCGTGTACCCCCTTTGTCCTTGCAATAGTTGAATTGTGTTCTCCCTTTGATGTGACTTTATTTGGAGATATGGCTTTTAGGAGAAAATTAATGTTGATTAAGATCATAAAGAAGAGTATTAAATCCTTTATGGCTGGTGGTCTTAAGAGGACTTAATATTAGTGATTATTTCAATGCCAAGTAGGAGCAATTTGAAGGATTCTCATTCTCAACTGTGTTAGACAAAGGACTCCACCCCCCAATTTCTGATGTGTAATATGAATATATATATATATATATATATATAAACTTCCGAGATTATATGTATATAGCTTTTATTTAGGAAATGAGCAAATATTTAGTTGCAGAGCCAGAGAAAAGTTGATAATTTATTGCAATTATTTTGGAATTTTTCTGCCAATTTCCCCCTGTTTGCTAAAATTCCTTACCTCTAAGGCATTTATTTACCCTGCAGCTTGGAATGAGACTTGAAAGTGTACATTCCTTGAAAGATAAAGTGTTGTTTTAAATTCTTATGGTATGAAAAATGGATTCTTTTACATGTAGATGTTTCAAGGAAAAAGAGTGGAATGGTGATAATAAAGAAAAGGGGGAAGGTGAGGAAAAGTATAAAGGAAAAGGATAAGCAGACAAACTATCTCCTTCAGAATTAGCTAAATTCAGATATTGACAGTAGTCTCCAGATTTTATTGATTTTTGGACACTTACAAAAAGGATATACTTAAATATGAAAATATCTAGACTTCAACCTTATATCAGAGTTTGTGTTTTAGTTCTGACACTTAATGCCTTTGGTCAAAGTGTTATCTGTCCTTTCCCCTGATCTGTAGATGGAGTGCATATCTACTCATCGAGCTCTCTAGAGCTGTAGATAAGATGCTTATAAAGCCTCTCACCTTGTGTGGCACAGAGTTTGTGTTTAGGATGACTTGGCAGGGCTTAGCATCACAGGTTAAAGTACAGCTTTTGAGGTCAGTTTGGCCCGAATCCTTTTTGACTACCTGGTAGTTGCTTCACAAGTTTCCTCCTATGCAAACTGAAGATCATAATATTTACCTCTTGCCTTTGAAAAGCTAAGTTTCGGTTCTGTGTGGTGTAAGGGATGCTTGGTAGAGCTCACTAAGCAGCAGCAGGTGCTACTGCCTGTTGTGCTCAAACACTATAGTAGGTACTGGGGAATGAAACAGTGGATGGGCGGTAGTTCTCTTCTGTTCAGGGTTCTGTACTTGCTTTTACATTCTCTCCTCTAACTTAGATCTGGTCTTTGATTCATGTGTTTATGCATCAATAGCTAATGCAACATTTTTCAGTTTTTCAAAACCCATGAGTTAAAAAATAACTTCTTATGTTCCTTTCCAGATTGTGATTCCTTGCTTCTCAGTCTACAATTCCCACCTTAATCCCCAGTTCCCACATGGGATTTACTGCCTTCAGGACAGAATCTTCCATCTGGAGGCTTGCCCTTGCTTTAGGCAGAACCTTCCACTCAGGGTCAAGGCTGTTTGGAGCTGTCAGTTGCCAGAGGGATGGCAAGAAAAGCGATCTCTTCGGCAAACTCTTTGAATAGGTTGGTGGGGATCAATCTTTCCCCTTTCTTATTTCCTGATAAAGTTTTATTTTAATCCTACAAATTCCCTTTAACCAGTCACTTTCTAAGTATCCTTTTTTAACCATGTACCTGGTGTTAAGCATAATTTCAAGATGACCCCAGGTGATCCATGATCTTATAGAATTTCTTTCCCTGGAGTGTAGGTAAACCTGTGAATCAAACAACATTATATTGTAAGAGTAAAGGAATTTTGCAGATGTAATTAGGATCCTTAATCAGCTGATTTTGAGTTACTCAAAGGGAGGTTATCCTGGGTGAGTCTGACCTGATTAGTAGCTTTTCAAGGTGACAAGCAGAGTAGAGCTTCTCCTACTGGCTTTGAAGTAGACAATCATGTTGTGAGCTGCTCTGCATGAAGAAGCAAAAATGAAAGAAAATATAAAGAGAGAAAAGTGCAGTGTTTTAAGGAAGGAGAAGTCAACTACTTCAGAGAAGCAAATTAGGACAAGGGCTGCAAAATACCCATCTAATACCCATCTCATTACCAAGCAAACAGGTGGTCAAGGCACATTTGGAGGCAAAACCAGAATGTAATGATGTGAAGACTAAATTCTCTTCCACAGTGTATAAGGTTCCCTTTTCTCCACTGCTTGACCAACACTTGTTTCTTGTCTTTGCTATGGGCCATTCTCACATATGTGAGGTGTTATCTTTTGTGTCTTTGATTTGCATTTTCCTGGTGATAAGTGATATTGAAACTTTTTTTTTCCTTCCCCATGTGCCCCTTGATCTGTTTTCTTTGGAGAAGCATTTCTTTAGCTCTTGCCCATTTTTTCATAGGGTAATTTGCTTTGTTTTTGTTGAATAGTATGAGGATTTTGTAAATCTTGGATATTAGCCCCTTCTGAGATGAATGATTTGCAAATATTTTCTCCCAGTCAGAAGGGTGTTGTTTCACTTTAATGAGAGGTTCTTTGCTGTGCAGAAGCTTTTTAGTTTAGTGTAGTTACATTTGCTTATTTTTGTTTTCATTTTCTTTGCTAGTGGACAGCCCTGAAATCAGTACCATGGGGTGTTTTGCTTGTGTTTTCTTCTATGTATTTTAGGTTTCAGATCTTACATTCAAGCCTTTGATTTATTTTAAAGTATTTTTTGCAGACTATTTGACATAGTGATTTAATTTCATTCTTTTGTATGTGACAGTTCATTTTTTTTTAAAAGCACCATTAGCACCATGAATAAACATTCCTGTCTCATTACATAAACTTGGTCCCCATGTTGTAAATTAACTCTCCATGTAAGTATGGGTTTATTTCTGGGGTTTCACCACTATTCCATTGAAATCTGTGTCTATTTTTATTCCAATACCATACTGTTCCTATTATAGAATAGTTTGATGACTATTTTATACTATAGTTTGATGACTGAGAGCATAATACTTATATTTCTTACTTTTTGTCAGGGTTGTTATTCAGGATGTTGTGTAGTTTTTTTATAAATTTCAGTAATATTTAGTTAATTTCCTTAAAGAATGCCTTTGGACTTTTGATAGGGATTGTGTTAAATCTATACATTGCATTGAGTAAGTTGGTTATTTTAACAGTATTAATTCTTCTAATCCATGAACCGAGAACATCATTACATTTTCTTGTGTCTTTTCTTTTAACAATGATATATATATATATATCCATTTTTTTTATAGACCTTTTACCCTCTTTCTTAATTCTAAGGCCCTAAGTCTCAATTCATTCATATACTAAAATGTGTCACATTTTATCATTGATCATTATTGAGGACTGACTGCTACTGATTCTTAGTAGAATGGGGGATCTTAATTTATAGTAAATTTTCCCTCAAAATAAAATGATCTGAGTTACGTCATACACTCTCTTATATATTTTTCACTATGACCTATGGAATCTAGGGAATGAACCACTCACCTGGTTTACCTTAACCAAGTGATTGTGGCAAAGATAAGGAAACTACTCTGTTTAGATTAAAACTACTCTATGTAGGTTAAAACAATCATGTCCCTGAAAGTGGACTCATTCCATTTGATAGCTACTATATAATATATACATAATGCTGCAGAGGTAGAAAAATTCAGGGATTAAAGCAATAGTCTACCTCATATGCTAACTACAAAAAACATCAAATCAAGACTCGGAAAATCTGAGTTCTAGGCTTGACTTTACCATTCATTTGCATGTACAGCATATTCTGTCTTTAAACAAGAAGGTTTCAGTAAGGTGTGGGAATAGTGTTATGCACCGTACAGTTGTACCTCTGTATTTATTGTGGGCCAAATGAGACCCCACTTCAGTAAAGTAACCTAGTTGTTTGAGGTTCTGTGTAAGATTTCACTTAAGTAAAATATTTCTCAGTTAAAGAAATATTTAAACCTGAGTGGATTAAATTTTAAACCTCTTTATTTTTGTACTCATATATATAAATTGGTCATCCAAATGTAATTTTCTGCTTACTTTTGAGTTTTTGATGAAACACCAACCCCTATTCTATTTAATATTTTTAAAGAAGGCAATGACTAAAAATGTCATGTTTTTGGGGGACAGTCATAAAACTAGTGATTTTAGTGTGACAAAATATACTATGTCCAGTTTTGCTAGAAACATGCCATTATAAATGAAAGAAAATGATAGAATAACTCTTTTATCCATAAAATTATAAACATTAGAGCTTAGCTGATTTTTTGGAAGGAGTATGGTAGGCAAAATTCTAAGAGATCTCCAAGTTTCCTGAACCCTGTTATATAAACACCTTCCCCATGTTGTTCAATTAAACACTAATGATGGTACTACTTAGAGATTTTCCAGGTACAATTAAAATCCAAATCAAGTGACCTTAAAATGGAGCAATTATCTGGGTGGACCTGACCCAATCATACAAGCTCTTCAAATCTGGGTCTATATGTTTCAGATAGAGGAAGTCAAAGATTTAGGACTTGAGGGAGATTCCTTGGACAAGTATTTCTCATTTGCTGAGTTGAAGATGTAAGGGACTATAAACAAAAAATGTAGGAGTTGAGAACAGTCCTTGACTGGCAATCAGAAAGAAAATAGGAATTCAGTCTTATGTCTGAACTGAGTTCTGCCACAACCATTTGAGCTTAAGTGATATTTTAGTCTGCCAGGGTTTTCATAACAGGGTATCATAGAGTTGTGGCATAATCAAAATTAATTTTCACATGGTTTTGGAAATGTTGCTAGAATAATTTCTTGTCAGGATTATCTTACTAAACTTTCAGGCAGCTGCCTTATCTCTATGTTCCCATGCTGCTTTGCCTCTGTGTATACTTGGGGCAGCAAGGAGTGAGCAGAGATGAGCGTGTGTGTGCATGCATGTGTGCATGCACGTGTGTGTGTGTGTGTGGAGAGAGAGAGAGGCTATTTCTGTTCGGCCTCTCTTCTTAAATGGGTACAAGTCCTCTCAGATTAGCACACCACCCTAATGCCCTCATTTAACTTTAGTTACCCTTTTAAAGTACTTGTATCCAAATGTAGTCACGTTTAAGGTTAGACCTTCAATGTGTAAATTTTGTGGAGACAATATTCAGCCTTACCAAGAAAGATCTTAACTTCTAGATTAGAATTGCAATTTAGGTTAGCTCTTTGATTTCAGACCAGAGGCTTTATGCATAGAAACTAGCTTTATTAATCCTGGGCTGTGGGCCTCCAGAAACTCTGAGATAACTGGCTTTTAAGACTCTAAAAATGCGTTAATTTGCTATGAGTAATGAAAAACTAAGATAGGGGAACTGAGAGGTTTTGGGCTAATCTCATTGTATCTATGAAGAGACTAATGTATGAAGAAGTACAGAGTGATCTGAAGTTTACTCTGTCAATTAGAATTGAGGGGAGACAAGTACTTGAATAACTTAAAGCTCAGCCTAAACCTCTTTCCAATGAGGTTTTGTTCTAAAAATTCGATTGCTTCAAAACTCCCTTCTCCTTCTGCTTTCCAGAGTATGCATAGGTCATTAGGAAAGTAGGTTACCTGTTCTACTTTTAAAGACTCCCCAAACTCAGCAATTCCTATTTTCTCACTCCACAGATTTTAATCTACAACTTTTAGAAAGTCCTTCCTCCTGATTTACTTTTGTGTGTTTATGTAAGCAACATTCATAGACTACCTCTATTTGCTGAAAAAAGGAAATTCTTGTCTTCATTCCCAGAGATTCCAATTCAGTAGGTGATACTGATGCACATTAAAGTTGCAGAAACATTATTACATTCTTTATGCTACAGTGTATGCCCTTTCCTATTTGTTGGTTCCTCCAAGGAGACTGAAAACATCTGTTCATCATTCTATGCATAATAAGCCATGGCATTATTTTGATTACCTCATTTCCACAAGACTCCAGTGAGATGGGTTTATCTTATCATCACTGCAAAGTGTCCAGAATTAGATACCTTATGTTTTCACCTCAGCACTTTGTCTAGTTTTTTTTTCCCAGGCTGCCATCATCTCATCTTTCCCTTTGTTCTTCTTGCACTATACAAACCCATTATTAACAAAGAAGAATGGTAATATCTACATGATATTACATAGATAGGAAATATCTACATGACTCCTAATGATTAAGACTCTTCTATTTAACATCTGGGATTTTGTGGAGAGATCCTGATGGTTTGACTTCTGAATGCTGCTAAAATCAAAAGATTTTTGTTTCAGAAATCATCAAAATTTTGGACATCATCTCTATCTTGGATTGGTGGAAAAGACCCCCATGATTTTTTAGAAATAAAATTCAACGACTTCCCATTGTCAGCACTGAGAAGATTGCGTCTTGTCCCTGCTGTGAATAATAGGCAACTCTGTTTTCCTTTTTTTTAATTTTCCACAGACTTTCCACAGAACAATCACAGTGATTGTTCTTGACATTTATATTTCCTTTTGTCAGGGTGCTTACTCTCTGTTTTGGGCACATGACCATACAAGTTAATTCTACATATTATGCAAGAAAGTTATGATTCTCATGGATCTGAATACCATGATATGCCTTGGACCCAGTGAGCATGAAGATTATTCTATTATTAACTATTCTTTATGTAAAAATATACTCATTTAAAGTGGGTAATTTCTTACAAGTTAGTGTTTAATATGAAAAGTAGGTAACTTGAAGGAAACTTGAAAAAAATCTGAGTTGGAAGCCAACATTATGGAGTATAGTATAGTTCATTTCTGCTTATTGTTAAATTTAAAAGTAGGTGTTCAATTGCTGCCTAAGAAATTTTCAGTTTTTCTTTTAACTCTTGGTATAGCGATTTGTATGTTCACTTGGTGTGCCTTTACAGATTGGAGATCTTAAAACATTAGATGCATCAAAAGGTTTTCAAATTCTGTTCATGGTGCTCTGAAACACCAATAAGTGAAAAATATATTTGGGTTCCTGGTCGTTCAGTAGTGCAAATTAATTTCAGCCTGGATCTTTGCCAACTCATAATGTGTTATGCCACATGTTATAGAAACTGCTGTCACCAGAAGAGACTAGCCAGTATTCTTGGGTCCCAGTCATGAGTATGACAATGGGGAGAAGGTAGTCTATTTCTGAGAATGCCCTCTTTATTAGGTTGATGTTCATAAATCTATCAATTTTCAAGAGAGAGGAGTCAACAATCTAATTTTGTTATGAGACTTATTGATTTTAACTTTGTAATTCAATTTTTAGAAGACATCTATATGTCATTCAAAATACATCAGTGGGTGGGTTTTGAACCTTTAGAGCACCAATATGCAATCCAAATACCCTTGTTCATCAAAAAACTGAAGAATGTGTGTATGAGTGTGTGTGTGTGTGTGTGTGTGTGTGTAGGGGGGAGAGAGAGAAATAGAGAGAGAGAGGGAGAGGAGAGAAGACTTCAACCTTGAGAGCTATGCAGGGATGACTTTGATACTGTCTACTCTCCTGAGTTTATTTTTATTAACTGTGGAAATAGCTCTAACTGGTTTGAGCTATTCAGTTAAGAAAAAAAATCAATCCTCTATTCCTCAGTCCTTCAAAAACTATAGGTCTTTAATCTTACTCATTATCCCTGAAATATGCTGCTGTAGTGTGCCAGCCAGACCCCCCTTTTAAATTAAAGCCGTCACCCCTCTAGTTGCTGGGATGGTCACAGCCCAAAGGTCCATATTGTCTTAAGATTTGCCAGCTAAATAAGGCTGCTTAACCAAGAGGCACACCTCCTGGGGGTTGAAGGCGGCACTCTTCATTCAATGATCAGTTAGTGCAGGATACAAAATCCTTGTCAATGTGTCACAATTGGGCAATCCCAGTCAAGAACTTCTGAAGGTCCATCCCAGTCAAGAACTTCTTTCAGGACTGTGGAGGCCTCTGTTGACAAGATTTTATGTCAGAACTGATACTAGAAGATTTTTTTGTCTTATATATATTTATATATATTTATCTTGTCATATATATCTTTTTAAAATTTATATAAAATATATAAATATATTTTTATATATTTTAATATTTAAATATATAATAAAAACATATTTGTCTTATATATATTTATCTTGTCTTATATATGTCATATATATTTATCTTGTCATATATATTTATCATGTCTCCCCATATATTTTTCTAAAATTTGTGTTCAGTTCTTGATTTTATCCTTTCTATACTTTATTTTCCTTACTGAGCTTTTAATGCTTTTAAGGAACCATTTTTAAGGTTAGATTCTTCTGGAGACACTTTCACAGAAGAGGGCCTTTTGTTCAACATTTTCACGAGATGTAAATAATTATATCATCTTCCACAAACATTTCTTTAAATATTTTTTATTTTTCCACCTAACTGTTTGCAAATCCTTATCTGGTCAAACTAACAACTATTTCTCATGAATTGATAGATTCCTACTTTAAAGTGACATTCAGTGCAAAAGGGGCAGAAGCCTCCAACCAACAGGCCACAGGAAAAAAGAAGCACTTTTAAAATGCAGCTTCTACCACCCAGGTTCCCTCTGGTTTGGTTCCCACCACCTGCGCATCGCAGTTGCCAGTCAAATGAATTTAATAACAACAGGGTTTTATTTACAAGGGAAATTAACCAGGAAAAAGAAAGTCCTTAAAGCCACAAGTGGGCAGTTATCTTACCTCAGTCACCACTTTTAGTTCCAAAGATCCCAAAGACATATGCCCATGATGGTGCCCCTTTGCCCCTCCAAACCTGAGGCAAATTCTCTGCAAAACCCACGCTTTCTCCAGTGTCTTCGCTTTGCTTCTTCTCTGTCCATTGTTCTGAGCTGCTTTGCTTCTCCAAGGTGCTTCAAACCTTTTCAACAAATGCTGACACACAAATCAACTTTCCAAATCCTTGGTTATTCCCAGGTACTAGCTTTCCATGCTACCTTACTGTGGTGCCACACTCTACACATTGACCACTCTTCTACCTGCCACCATGGCTCTTTGCCACCACCTGCTCACTCTTCCAGGGGGTTTTCTGCCTAGCCTGGTCACTTGGGCTACCTGCCAGTCATTCTTCTCTGTCCCTTCCCAAAAGTCTCTCCTTCCCAGTCTCTTCTCCTTTCCCTTTTATGGCTCTCTTTTTCTGCTAAAAGCCAAAGGCTCCAATTTCCCTTTACACAACCTGTTGATATTTTTCTCTTCCCCACCCGAGATTTGCAGCAAAGTAAAACTATCCTTATCCTGACTAGACTTCTGTGTCTTTCAGACGCAGCTAATGGTGGTAATCCCTAAATATTATGAACAAACACACTGCCCATGTTGGAGATAAATACACTGACCATGTTGGGGTTATGGCTTTAAAAGCGCCTTCCAAACTTGACAAAGTGGGAAGCATTTTCTTGGAAGTTCTGATTTACTTAGATAATACAGAGCTATTTGTACAATATAAGGAAAAATATTTTTTTCCCATCAGCTTAATGTAGGGACCACTTTCCAAAGTCATAAAGATGTGTTAATGGCAACATGCAAAGTAGTATACATATAGTCATAATATCCACATTTTCACTTTAATGGCAATTTCACTTTAATGTTTATTTGAATTCAATCACATTTATACCAATTCCACTTGACTATAGAGTCCTGCTAGGCATTCTAATGTTTGTGGCTTATAGCACCAATTAATATCCAATTCAGGATGGGTCACTCCATTTGTATGTTTGATGTCTGGTGGACACATACTGATTCTGCCAAAGAATAGTAGCCATGCCCAAATTTTTAATCAAATGACAAATACATGCTAAAGTATCACAGGACATGACTTTTCTACTTAGGTTTAATATGATTTTCATACAAATATCTTGTTGACATGTATGTACCTTTGAGAACGGGATTTACTGGATCATAAATTTCAAATGTCAGAGTTCATTGACTTGCAAGTGGAGATTCTTTTCTTGCTCTGAACTCATTCATTTCTGATAGCATTTTGGGTAGCTCAAAAAATCAGCCAGTTTAGTCCACCCACATATGGTAAATACTTTCCACAAAATTTAAATAGGCTTCAAAAATTGATCAAGTTGTGTAGCAACTTGTCTTTCACATTGGAGGAAATGGCTTACTATGATTCAGGCCACTGGACCACCAGAAACTTTATTGAAATAATTCTTGTTTCAAATAAACTTGAATTATTTCTTACTTGCTAGTGTACATGCATATGAGTACCTGCCACTTCCTGTTCATCAAGTTCAATTAGCATGATATCATCAATGTAGTAGACCAGTGCAAAGTTATGTGGGACAATAAAACAATCAGACTTGGAGAAGTGAAGTAGCACTATGTCAAAATTTTGAAAAATTTTTCTATGACCATGCCAAATAAAAGTAAATGCTTCTGGTATTTTATACATGGAGGATGGACTTAAAGCATTTCCTGGAACTATTATCTTCTACTAGGCTAAATATTAGTATTTATTTATCACAATGAATAGACATTGGAATAGCAACCCTAATCAAAGTCATTCCCTGATTGAGTTAACAATGATTTGGTCCTTCTATGAGTTAGTTGTCTTTTGGCATAGACCAAATTGTCGAGTCAATTGTCTGTATGAAAATACCACTAATCCTGTATTTTTTAGGTTATTCATGGAAACATAACACTCAGTTTTTCATAAAGAAATAGTTTAAATGTTGGTATACTATTTTGATAGGGAGAGGGCGGTGCAAGGACTTCTATCTTACTCTTCTTGGTGGTATATTGTTTCTTACTTAGTGGGTCAGGAAGCTCATGTGCCTAGTCTATCAGTTACTCAGTATATCTGCTCTAGTCATATACATAGACATTTAAGAAAACCTCTCAAGCAGGTTCAGCATGCCAATGAACTTAGCATGTAGGGGCTTACGTAATAACTCCATTTGACATGTGGCTTCTATAAACTCTCACTATGATCTGAAGATTGCACTCAGTGTGTTCTGGGTAGTGAAGGATTAGCCTTAGATCAGAGTCAGTGGATAGAAAGACTCAACATTATAAAGATGTCAATTACATCTTAAGATATATGGTCTTTTCTGTATTAAAAAAAAACTGGGCAACAAGTGCTGCTGTGGATGTGGAGAGAAAGGAAAACTTTTACACCACTGGTGAGAATGCATACTTGTTCAACTACTATGGAAAGTTGTGTGGAGGACCTTCAAACTACTAAAAATGGAACTATCATTTGATACAGCAATTCTACTTCTGTGGAATCTACCCAAAGGATACAAAAACACTAATTCTAAAAGTAGAGCTTGTTCTCGGGTATAAGGTGATGGGAGAACCTCAGGGTAGACAATGATGTTATCATTAGCAATCAATAAAATCAATCAATAAAAAATGCAATCAATAAAAAAGTAAGACACCTGTACTAGGATGTTTATTGCAGCACTACTTACAATAGCCAGGATATGGAAACAACCCAAATGGCCTAAAACAGATGAAAGGATCAGAAAGTTGTGGTATATGTACACAATGGAATATTATTCCACAATCAAAAAAGACAAGTTTGATGTATTTGTGTTAATGTGGATGAACCTAGAAGGAATCATGCTAGCATAAATAAGCCAGAAAGAAAAAGAGAAATACTGTATAATCTCATCTATATGCAGGATATAGGGAAAATAACAAAAGGACAAGTAAAATTAAAAACTGCCAGCAGAACTGAAGCATTGGGCAAGGGACCAGGAGGGGGAGTGGTGTAAAACGAGGAGAAAGCTGGGCATGAGATTAAGATGATGGTTCACAGGTGATAAGGCAGAGGAAGAACCTTGAGGTATACAACAATGCAATATATATGTGTATATATATATATGCAATCAATTTAAATAAATAAACAATAAAAAGAGTAGAAAAAGGGAGGATACATAGTCTTCTAACTATGGACATTTAACCATATTGATGGTCAAAAATTCTATATTTCAATGTTAATTATTAATGTGAGTTTGATGGGTCATCAGTATGAGAAAAATTGGATCCTGACCTTTGCCTAACATGATTCACAGAAATAGATTCCAGATGAAGATGAATCATAGACTTCAGTATGGAAGGTAAAACAATAAAGCTCTTAGAGATTAATTTGATTATCTGAGATGAGGGAGTCTAGGTAAAGATAGCTTCCTTTTTTTTTTTACTCCCTGACTAAAAACCACATTGCAAAACAACATTAATCAAAACAACATGGTACTGGAACAAAAACAGAAACAGACCAATGGAATAGAATAGAAAGTTCACAGATAAACCCACACACATATGGACAAAAAAACCATGACCATACAATGGTGAAAAGAAACCTCTTTAGCAAGAATATTTTTTTTTCTTTGTCCCTCCCACCCCTACAAGAATATTTTTTTTTATCTTGGTAAAAATATTTTAATACCACAATTAATGACTTCTAAACAGTATGATAATAATGATAATGACTGAAACTGCTTCATGGCAGTTTGTATTCTCTGTATCATTATGGTGAACTATAATTATCATGTATTTTCTGTAGTCATTTTTTG
>PVHY01029529.1:0-14200 GCA_004024945.1 Uropsilus gracilis | reverse complement strand
TTTTTTTGAGACTAGGTCTCGCTATTTTTGCCCGTGGAACCACAGGCTCTCGTTGCCCGGGGTACCACAGACTCAAGCAATCTCCAGCCTCAGCTTCCCAGGTAGCTGGGATTACAGGCGCACGCCACCACGCCCAGCTATATATTTTTGGAACTTGGTCTTGCTGCTGAACCCAGGCAGGACTCGAACCGCGATCCCTAGCCCCGGCCGCTTCATAGACTGAAGCTTACAGGCACGAGCCACCGTGCCTGGCCAAGGATGTAAATAATTTTTATCACAGCAAAGTAAGTAAAAATAAAATGTACAGTTCATTGTTTTTTGATTATATTCAAAGCTATAGAGCGATTACTGCAATTTTATTTTTATTTTTAAATTTTAATTATTTTACTGAGGTAACATTGGTTTACAACACTGTATATGTTTTAAAGTTATAGGTTCACACCTCTTCAATTGTTTGTTACCCCACCACACTCACCACCAAAGTACCAGTAACCCTCTACTATAGTCCACCCCCATTACTGCAATTTTAAGGTATTAGAATTATACCCCTTCAGCCCTTAACTTGCATCTCAGTCCCCTCCCATCCCTATGCTAAGCAGTTACTAATTTACTTTCTGTCTATAGATTAACCTATTCTGGACATTTCATATGAGTAAAATTATGCAATATATAATCCTATATCTGGCTTCTGTCACTTAGCACATTGTTTTCAAGGTTTCCTTGTAACATGTATCAGTGCTTTATCTTCTTTATTGCTAAGTAATATTTCATTGCATGTATACACATTTTCCTTTCATCTGTTGATGGACATTTGGATTTTCATTACTTTTGGGCTATCATGAATAATGCTGCTATGAAAGTACATATACACATTTTCATGTGGACATAACTTGCTATTTCTTTGGGGTATATACTTTTAAGTGAAAACATATAACTATAGTTAGCATTTTCAGAAACTGCCAGACTGTATTTCAAAGTGACTGCACCACTTTTTATAGTGCCTCCAGCAATGTATGCGAATTCACTTTCTTCACATACTAATCAACATTCATTATGTGTAGTTTTTACGTTTTTACCATCCTAGTTGGTATGGAATGATGTTGAGTAACATTTCTCTGATGCTGAGATGCTAAGCATATTTTCATGTGCTTATTTATTAAACCATTCTTTCTTGAGTTTTTAAAAAAAATTCTTTAGTCAGGGAAAACTAGATTAAGAGGGAAGTCAGTTTTAAATTAATTCCCTAGCTTCATAATTTATAATACTAAACATGTAATTGAGCCCTTTGCTCTTTTGGAATTTATTTCTGTTTTGATTCATGTTTTTATTTTGCCTCCAGGGCAAGTGCATGTAGTACCTGATGTTCCAAAAGATTTGAATGAAGGATTTCTGAATACATAATTTTTTAGAGATGAAGGGGAGTAAATTGGCAGGGGATTATTATTTTGTGTGCTAATTTAATGTCTACTAAAAAAATCATAGACTTCTGCGATGTTATAACACACCAAAAGCTGCATTTGTGCCTGTGATAGACACTTTAAACACTTTGAAAATATTGTTTAATATTGCTTTGATTAAACAATTCTATTTACTAAAAAATACAATTACATACTTTGAAAATCTTATTAATAAATTGTTTATATATTCTAATACAGTGCTTTTCAGGCACCCCTAAAAGAAGAGTAGACTTGTAGACTGTCCTCATCAGTACATTTCTGTTCTTTCTTTCCCAACTTCCCGGCAGTATCTTTTCTCTGTTGCCACAGGGGAAATATCTTAATGCTCTTTTGTTGCAAGTCAATCATGAACTTTTAAAATACCTGTTGCATTTTGAAAGTCCTCTCTATTGAACATTGGTTGTGCTTTTTTGATCTGATATTACTGACACACTAGATAGTTATAGGAGTAACAGCTGGACTTGGAGAAACAATGATACTTCCATTTGAGGATCTCTTAAAATAGCCCTGGGTAATGAATAGTGCAGTGTTTCTCAAAAATCTCCAACCACCGGGAGTGTTGATTAAATAACTCATTGCTGACCCCACCCACTGGAGTTTTGGAATTTCTAGTTTCCTGGTTTAGCAAATCTGGGGTGGTGCCTGAGAATCTGTCTAGTCAGTGCACAGGTGATAACAGACGCTGTCAGGCTAGGAATCTCACTTTGTGAAGCAGTGATTTGGAGGCATCTGTGGTTTGGGACTAAAGGAGAATGCTGGAAAAGGGTAAGGCTGCAGGTTGGGTTGGCCTGCTGTGTCTGCAGGTGCTTGGTGGAGGCAGGGAGGTAGGTGTGGTTCCAAGGGAGCAGGAACAGGTGCTGAGGACTGAACTGTGTAGCCAGGAGAGTTGCCTCAAGATGGGGATGGAATGGGCAGAGGGTTATCAGGGGACCAGGGTCAGTAAGGGTCCACTAACTCTACATAAAGAGGAACGAGGACACATCTGAGGTGGTAGATATAGAGGAGAGACTAAGCTGTCATCCAGATAGGGGTGTTACAGTTGTGCAGGCCTCAACCTCCCCTCACTTTCAGGAAGGCCAGCAGTACCGGGCCACAGGGTCCTTTGGCTGAGTGTGGACTTTCCTTCATTGGATAGGTAGCCCCTTTAGTCCCATAGGTCACAATCCCCAGAGGCATGGTAGACTCTTCCTCTTCCTGTCTGTCACTGCTAATCACAGTCAACCTGGAAGTGAGGTGAGCTTTATAAACCCAAGTCTTGTGTAATTGTAACTGTTGAGATTTAGTTTTCTTCCTTTCAGGAGTTTGCCTGTTCAGCTTATTTGCTTTAAGATTTGTGTTGGCACGTGTCTAGTCTTCTTAGCATAATTGGGTATAAGCCGGTTCTGAGAGTGGGTGCTGATAATCTGTGTTATGAAGGTCAGAGAGTTGCTACAGAAGACAGCCAAGAAGGGCAGAGGCCCACTCTGTGGGCGCCTCCAAAATTGAGCTGTGTTCTACTCATCCTGCTGATTTCACGAAGTCAAGACAAATGTCTCCTAATATTATTATCTTATTTTATTTTATTTATTTATTTTTTTGAGACTAGGTCTCACTATTTTGCCCTGGGGAACCTCAGGCTCACGTTGCCCATGTGTATCACAGACTCAAGCAATCCCCAGCCTCAGCTTCCCAGGTACCTGGGATTACAGGTGCGCGTCACCACACCCAGCTGTTTGAGACAAGGTCTCACTATGTTGCCCCAGGCGGGTCTCAAACCCATGGACTCAAGCAATTCCTAGTCTCAGCCACGCTCTAGGCTGCACTTAAAGGCACGCGCCACTGTGCCCAGCTTATATCTTATTTTAAAGACACTCTCACGGTATCTGAGGATGTAAAGCCATTCTCTTGGATTTCTGGGGGGAAACACTTGCCCTAAGGTGTTCTGTGTTCTGTGTTTTGGGGATACCTGCTGTTTGCAGAGCGAGAATGTATAATACTAGGACTGTGAACCACAGCTCAACTCTCTTGCTGATGTGGGCAGGAGCTGAATAGCAGCTGCCTGCTTCAGATTCACCAGTTTGTCCTGGATCCCGCTCAGGGGGTCACAAGCAGTGTTCCTGCGTATGGGCTCTGGATGTGTGTTCTTTGGTCAGCCGATGAGAGGTGTTTCACAACCCTGTCCCCGTGGAGAGACAGTGTCTCATGTAAGACCACACCCCAGCTTTGATGATTTGCTGGGAAGGCTCACTGGACCTAGCATACTCACTACTGTGATTACAATGAAAGGAAGCAAAACCAGCAAAGGGAATAGTTAACGAGCCAAGGCCAATTGTCCCTCTCTTTGGAGTCACAGAATATGCATGAAATCGGGCCAGGCGTGGTGGCACATGCCTTTAATCCCAGCCTATGGAGGGAGGCCGGGACTGGGAATCACTTGAGTCTGTGGGTTGGAGACCCACCAGGGCAACATAGGAAACCTAGTCCCCAAAAATAGTTGGGCGTGGTGGCGTGCACCTGTAATCCCAACTACCTGGGAGGCTGAGGCTGGGGATCACTTGAGTCCATGTTACCCAGGGCAAAAAAAGGAATGTGCTTGAAATATCAGCAGTATGTTTGACAGTATGTGAAATATTGCTGGGTAGGGTTCACTAAGGACTTAGAGCCCAGGGCTTGGTTGTTGGAGAGATTGTTATGCTGGCATCCTCTGCAGAGCATGTACCAAAAGCACAGGTATTCAGCATAAACCATGTTGTCTGTACAAACAACTTCGGCTTAGGGAGCCACTCCCATCAGTCTTGGGAATTGTGAGACACCCCTGCCTGCTTCCACCTCCACCCTCACTCCAGAGATAACCGCACACTGCCCAGGGCATCAACATCCGGACCTCCCATTTCCTTCCTGTTCCCCTGGCACCTGCTGCTGTTTTCCTTGTGTCGCTTTCAGCCTCTAATGATATATTGGTGTTCACCTATTTACTGTCTAGCTCCCTCTCTAGGCCTTCCCCAAATCCAAGTTCCCAGATGCCAGCCAAGGCCTTTCAAAGGATGTGAACTCTTTGTGCCAGATGCCAATGATTAGGAAGTGAGGATGGTGAAGGAGGCCTCTGTACTTTGGAAGTTCACCTTCAGGATTGGGTAGAGACTTTTCTCCCTCTCATCAAAATAGGAGAGGAACAGAAGATAACTGAGTAACAGGTGATACCTTAGTGATACCTGACCCCATCACTAAGTGGATAGAGAAGGGAAATAGTAAGCATTGGGAAAGAGCTCAAAGTCCATTCATTCATATATTCATTTATTCTTAACACACGCTTTTGATGCCTTTGCTCTGTCAGACTCTGGTCAGGTGGTCGGGACACAGTGGATGACCAGGGCAAAGTCTGCCTGCATGAGACCCACATTGTAGAGGGAGACAAGTGAGGTGACAATTGCATTTCATTATGATGGGGACATGCCTAGGCCCTCAGGCATCTACCTAGGCTTAGTGGGTGTCAGAAGGCATGAGTTTTGTAATCAGGCAGACTGGCTATGAATTATACCTCCACTACTTATTACCTATGTGGCCTCAGGCAAATTACTTAGTCACCTGGTGCCTGACTTTCTTGATCTGAAGAGAGGAAGAGTTTGCATTCACTTCTCAACGTTGTTGTTAAGCAAGATAGTACATATGGAGTCGGGACTCAGTTGCTGGCACAGTGGAAATGGAGGATAAGTAATGGTTTAGTGGTAGCTAGGCAAGAGGAAAGGAAAGAGTATCTGCCATACTCTTTCCTGTGAAGACCCTAGTCAGAAGGTGTTCACATTACTAAGTCTTACCACAGGTCTGTGAATATTTTCCCAAGCCAATTGCCTTAGACCGATTGTCCTTTCTTTCCTCTGTCCCCTCCCTACTCCAAGTTCAGTGTGTCTCCATTGCCACATGCTCAGTTGCAGTTACTTCTTGTTGCCTTAGACCAGGACATTCTTGAGGACAGGGGTGTTTTGGTATCATTTGTATGTCCAGTACCAGTCAGTGTTTGAAAAGGAGCTGCTCAGTGGCTGTGAAGGTTGTGAATGAATGAATGAGTCTTGGGTTGAACCAGAAAACCCAGTTAGAAATGGATTTAAAGTCATCAGAATAGGCCAGGCATGGTGGCACATGCCTGTAAGCAGTAGGCTAGGAGGCTGCGGCCAGGGCCAGGGATCGCGGTTTGAGTCCCACTGGAGGCACATAGCGAGACCTAGTTCCAAAAAATATAGCCGGCCGTGGTGGCGTGCACCTGTAATCCCAGCTACCTGGGAAGCTAAGGCTGGGGATTGCTTGAGTCTGTGGTACCCTGGGCAATGTGAGCCTGCGGTTCTACAGGCTCACATTAATGAGGCCTAGTCTCAAAATAAATAAATAAATAAAGTCATCAGAATAGTTCTCTGCCCACAGAACAGATCTTACAGTTCAGAGGGGAGATGGGAAACCATTAAGGATAATTAGAGCTTTAGAAGTGGCACAAGGGCTGGGCATGGTGGTGCATGTCTGTAAGTGGCAGCCTAGGAAGCCAAGGCCGGGGCCTGAGATTGCAGTTCAAGTCCTGCCGAGGGCACGTAGTGAGACCTAGTTCCAAAAAAATATAGCTGGGTGTGGTGGTGCATGCCTGTAATCACAGCTACCTGGGAAGCTGAGGTTGGGGATTGCTTGAGTCTGTGATACTGCGGGCAATGTGAGCCTGCGGTTCCACAGGCAAAAACAGAGACCTAGTCTCCAAAAAAAGAAGTGGCACAAGAAATAAGCCGGGCATGGTGCTTGTGCTTGTAAACTTCAGCCTATGAAGCGGCTGGGTCTAGGGATTGCAGTTGGAGTCCCACTTAGGTCAACACAGCGAGACCTAGTCCCAAAAAATAGCTGGGCGTGGTGGCGCCCGCCTGTAATCCCAGCTACCTGCGAAGCTGAGGCTGGGGATTGCTTGAATCCGTGGTACCCTGGGCAATGTGAGCCTGTGGTTCCATGGCTAAAAATAGCGAGACCTAGTCTCAAAAAAAAAAAAAAAAAAAAAAAAAAAAAAAAAAAAAAAAAAAAAGAAGAAGTGACATAAGGAAAATAAATAGAGTCTGATCCAGCAGCAGGTGCAAGAGGAACTGGGAGACTTGGGGTTTCTGGATGTTGATGCCCTGGGCCCCATGCAGTTATCTTCTGAATGTGGGTGGTGTTAGAAACTGGAACGACTGGTCAAGCCGGAAGTCCTCCAGATGGGGAGTGATCAAGAGCTACTAACACCTCCACTGCCAATGATAGAGACCCACAAGGAGACTTGGAATATTGAAGTGGTCTACTCTTGAAGAGAGAAAATTGGGGCCTAGATTCCAGGGTTGGTTGAAGAAGTGGCATTGAGTGAGCTAAAAGATGGTCTAAGCTGAATCTAGGACCTGTTTGGTAGTTGTCTCAGGCTGCAATAAAAAAATACCAAAGACCAGCTGGGGTAGCTTAGACAACTGACATTAGGTTCTTCCAGTTCTGGAGACTAGACTTTCAAAAGTGGGGTGCCAGCATGGTCAGGATCTTTGAGAATCCTCTTCCTGGCTGCTGATGGTCACCTTCTCTTGGTACTCCCTTGGCCCTTCTAGGTCCTGGGAGGGAGAGAGAGCAAGAGATTCTTATAAGGGTACTTGTAAGGGTTCTTATAAGGGTACTTACCTGTGGTGAAAGGTCTGCTCTCCTGACCTTATTTAAGCTTAATTACCTGCTAAAAGTCCTGCCTCCAAGTACCATCACACTGGAGGTCAGAGCTTCAAGGTAGGAATTTTGGTGGGGGACATAGACATTCAGACCATAATTACTTGGGCCAATAAATATTTGCTAAGTAAATAATAATTGTGGCTAGCACTTAGCACTTTGAATGCTTCGTGCCCCATGTGATTTATATATAAGAATTAAATTTAACTCTCACACAATCTGAACAGCTAGGTACTATTAATCTCCCCAGTTTACAGATGAGGAAACCCAAGCCCTAGGAGGTTAAATGACTTGCTCAGGGTACACAACTAGTTAAGCATGAAACTGGGATTCCAATGTAGGCAGCCTGGTTTTAGAATACAGTGCCTTGGTCACTGCACCCTGCTCCCTCTCAGTTAAGGGAAACCCTTGGATATATGGGTGATCTGTCTGCGAAAGCTACCCCCCTTCTTTACCAGGTTTGAGCTGGCTGGTCTGGCTGGCTAGGTGGGCCCCTTCCTCCCTCTCCACTCCAGTGTGCCCTCCCAAGCTGTGCTTGGTGGAAGAGGATGGCCTTCCTGGAATAGAGACAGACCGTTCTTCTGTCAGGTATACAGGTAGCTGCTGTAGCTGGAGCTGCCAAACAAGCTCTCTCAAAAATGAACCCCCAATAGTTTGGATTTCTATGATATGCTGGTTACAGAGTGAGAAGGGAGGCTTGGAGATAGAATGATGACTATCTCATACCCACCTTCTGGGCCCTTATGGAGTGTTGACTGACAAACCTGTGCAAGTGCAATTTTTTTTTGAAACTAATTAAATGTATTGAGACCATCAAGAGACTTTCTTGCTGTTCTCTTTTAGCTATGGCACATGGAACCCTTGGCAGAAGAAAGTGTTTTGCTAGTTCAACTGTGTGACTGAACCATTCACAAAAAATATATTGTTTAGAGAATAATGGGCTAAGTCATCCAGTTAAAATTTACTCTTTATTTTTAGGAGTGTGGTGGTGGTTACATGTATTCTGAAATTTATAATGCTATCAAGAGGCACTTTAAGAGTAACTAGAACCATTTATGTATAAGAAAAGTTTGTAAAACTAAAAATATAGGTCATTTAGAAATACTTTGCAGGAAAAATTAAAGTAAAATATAAAGACCATGATATGTTTCAAGATCATCACTGTTAGAGTCACATGGAAGCTTAGGGGACCTAGGAGGGAACTCACTTCTGTTTTCCAGGTGGGGTGTCCAGGGGAAAACCCAGCTGTGGCAGAAAGGATAGGGAAGCGGAAGACCCTTTGATGGGAAGCCAGATTGGTGATGGTGGTAGGGGGCTTACTGAAGAAGGGAGAGGATATTTTCTGGCCACAAACTTCACTTTTGGACCTATGAAAACAGCAGGCTTGGAAAAGTGGAGGAGAGGGAAGAGGGAAGTCAAGAGGAGGGTGAGGCCTGTGAGAGCCTGCTGGCTCTGACACAGCAGCACCCCTGCCTGGGGACCAGAGAGCAGATAGATGGATGTCTGAATCAGCAGCTGCTGAAGGCGCCATTTCTAGAAGACACCAGGACAGAGTCGTAAAAAGGCATTTCAAAAAGCCAGTAATTTATACCCAGGCTTGAATATTGGCCCTGCCATCTAGGAGCGGTTGAGGTCCTGTGATCTAGGGCAAGTTTGTCAATTCCAAGCTTTGCAAGAATTTCCTCTTTGTAAGCTGGGGAAGCCGGGAGAGTGGATTGTCAATAATACTGCTTTCTCCCTGAGTTTCACTGTTCTTGGTTAAACTTTATCTCGGACCTGCAACTTTGAGAGAGGGAGGTATTATCCAGCCTCCCACACTCGCAACCAGTGATTACCACCTCTTTTTTTTTTGCAGAGGCAGAATCTGGCTCTGAGTAGAAGAAAGGGACTTTCCAGCTTTTCTGCAATGTCTTTGAATTCCTTTCTGTAGGTCACAAGCTCCTCTTATACAAAGGTCGTTATTATCTTTTGTGCGGAAACTTTCTTTTTGCTCTGCCTTGAAAGGTAATGTTCCCACAAGCTCCATTTCTTTCTCATGACAAATTCCCATCATTTGATTTCTTTTCAGTAGGGACTTGCTCAGCCTGGCATTGTTAAGATGATCTATCAGGTCTGCCTTTCTGTTCCATTCTTTTGCCATGTACCTGTAGAAGAGAATCTCTTGCCTCTGGTGGAAAGAATTTGATTGATTTTGGAACATCAGTTTCTCCCTGAGCCTTTCTGCCTAGTCATCAGCATGGTCTTCATGCCTTTGTTTCAACTTATCAACCTGGTCTTTTCAAGACAAGCTACCCTAGAATGGGGATCTTGAATCTTTCTCAGTTGCTCCTAATAGCTTTCAATGGGATTTAGCTTTCTCCCTAGCTGAGAAGCTTTGTAGCCCTTAGAAGACACCAATCCTGCAAAGACCTAGGCCATAAACTTCCAACCCCCAGTTCTGAGGAGAATTATTAGATAATAAAGTCCTGCTAGGCACGGTGGCTCGTGCTTGTAAGCTTCAGCCTATGAAGTGGCTGGGGCTAGGGATCGTGGTTCGAGTCCTGCTTGGGGCAACAAAGTGAGACCTAGTCCCAAAAAATAGCTGGGTGTGGTGGCACGCGCCTGTAATCCCAGAAACTGAGGCTGCGGATTGCTTGAATCCGTGGTACCCTGGGCAACGTGAGCCTGCGGTTCCACAGGCAAAAATAACAAGACCTAGTCTCACAAAAATAAAAAACAAAAAAGAAAGATGATAAAGCCTGTTGTTTATGCCACCTAGTTTGTCATACTTTGTGATGGCAACCCTGTGAAAATTAAAACAGGAAGAGTAACTCCTGCTTGAAATCAAGAGAAATGTTTACACAGCAGCTCTCAGCCACACCCCACTGTCCCCAGATGGCAATGGAGACAAGGTCTCACATTGTCAGTTTCTTTTGCCTTGAACTCCACAGCGTCTCCCAGGTTCTCCAAAAGAACAGCTTTGTGGAAGAGTGAATCTCCCTCACGGGGCCCAGCTGGGCCACAACCCTGTGATCACAGAGCAAAGCCCTGCTTGGTGCCAAAGCTGGGTTGTTCAACTAGGCTGACTGCCGACGGAGAGGACGAGGCCGGCTTGGATCCACATGGCATGCCAGTCCCCTCAGCACTGCCCAGGGCTCCTTGTTTCCTGTGAATAATCTCCCTCTAGGGCCTAGAGGTCTCACCGTATCCTCTGCACTCACTTAAACCCAATTGAAATTTGTTATGATTGCACTTTGAGAGATTTAGCAGAAAATGCATGAGAGGGCAGAAGGAACAGTTCAGTCTGCAGGTTCAACCAAAGAGAACTTTCTGGGGAAAATGAAGCTACAACTTTCAGTATGGAAAGAAAATTACACACATACATGATATATTGCTGAATATTACCCATGTTATGTGCTTTACATGTAACACTTGAATTTAATTTTTAAACATTTTACAATTGAAGAAATTGAAGCAAAGTGGCATTAAGTGACTGGCCCAGGGTCACACAGTTTTGTGGTGGAGCTGGACTTGTGCATGTGTCATCCCATGTTCTGGGCATGTGGTAATTAATATCCCAGTCCATGCTTGGCAATCAGGGTTGTGGGGGCAGGGAGAGTGGAATTGGGCAAATAACTCTTCAGCCACAGGCGGCAGACTGTAGTTTGTCAATGTTTGTCACCTGGTGTTGTCCTACCACATTCCCAGTTCTGAAACATGGGGAGACTGTCTCTTTCCTGACCTTATAAAGCAGAGGGGTCTGCTATTCCCCTGGCCTACTGAGTGGCCAACTCCTTTACTTTCACTAGATCCTGTCAGTGTTCTAAATTTTGGGCAATGCTTCATTACTCATGTACTTCTTGGTGAGAGTCTCCCAGGATCCTGTGACTCCAGGTTCAGAGGAGAGATATAACATGAACACAGTTTCTACCAACAGTAATAGGGAGCAATTTCCCTTCACAGAAGGGCTTGAAAGTTTCTTATTTCTCAGCAATGAGAGTGCTTGAAGGATCCTCAAATTATGAATCCAAGTTATTTGGGAGGGGCCAGGAGCCCAGGGATTTTAATTTTGACTTTTACTATTAGGTAGAACTGAGGTTTAAAAATCTGGGCAATATCTCAAGAGAGAACCTCCCAGTTGGTGGATATCCGCTGAGCTGGCTTCCTTTCCTCTGCTCCCTGTAGTAGGCCTGACACCTGACTTGCCCTTTTTTGGTGGTTTCTATTTTACTCCAGACCCTCCCCCCCATCCCTCTATCCTTCAGCCAGACTGGTTTTTCAGTTTCCTTATTTTCACTGCAAAATGAGTCTTGGACTTTTCTGTTACCGTTACCGTCTGGTATAAGAAAATGCAGAGAGAAGCTTGTCGTTATACCGTGTTCTTGCTTGCAGAAAAAAGAGGACCAAGGAAGGCTTCTTAGAGATTGGGTGCCATGTAGGGTGCATTTATTCAGGTGTGAAGCTTATAAGTGAAACTTATTATTTGCAAACCACTAGTAAATCAATCAAAGAAGTATTGGGAAAGGAAAAAAGAAAGGGAGAGGTAGCAGGAAGGAGGGCAGGGAGGATATGTTCATTGAATGCAAATATATGATCTCATTTATTAAACCACCCCATAATGTGGTGTGGTGTTATTCTTATTGTACAGATGATAAAATAGATTCAGAACCATGAGGAACTTGTTCAAAGTCACAAGGTTTTGTAAAGCAGAGGTGGGATTCCAGTGAAAATCTTTATTTAATCATAGCTTTCTCCTTTGTTGTAAGGTTGGCATGATTGGCAACACTGAGGTGGATGATTGTGGCTTAAAGTACCATTTCAGGGGAACTGGGAGTACAAGAAACAGGAATTGGCAAGAAGAGCCTCCTGGACTTGGGCAGTGGGCACTTTCAGATATGTATGGGTTGGGGGGGAGGGCAGGAACAGAATGGGAGGAAAGGAAAGGAAGGGTGTAAGCCCAGAGCAAGTGCATTCTGAAGATGACTGAGAGAGTGGGCTAGAGTGGGCAGGGCAGGTGAATGAACCTAGAAGAATCACAACTGATTGCAGCTCTTAGCTGTTTCTTTTATATCATGTAGTCTGCTTTTCTGCATGTTCTGGTGGGTCACCTAAGTAGCAAATATTAGAGTATGTTTTATAAAAAAATATATTAAAGGGGACAATGAAATACCTTTCATAAAATCGTATGGTAGAGCTAAAAAAAATAGCTATTTTCCTGACTTCTTTTAGTTAAGACTTTTTCCAGCTCCTTGAAAAGCAGACCACACCCTGTAAAACAGCTGGTTTGGGGCATTAGTTCATTTCCATTTTTATACTTCCAAAGCACAGGAACAGTTAAAATACCCATGGAAGAAGGATATCCACTGTTTTCCTCCAGCAGAAATGAAGTAAAAATAATCAGTTCAAAGGGAATGTCAGTCTGACCTGTCAGTTTTTATGTTCAGCTGTAATCATTCAGAAGGAGAACTTGGCATCCTGACTTTAAAACTTTTTGGGTTCATGTATGTTAAATTTTCCAAAATAGATGACTACTTTTTAATCAAATAGTTGTAAAGAGTTTTCTAAGTCTCAAAGGGAATCAACCAAATTCATGCATAGCTTTAAAGAATTTCTGGAATTACAAAGAAAACACCATCTAAGTACACATCAGGGTAAGGTATTTTGGCTAGATATTTTTTCTGTGTTATTGTTCTTTTGTACTATTGTCGAGGTCACATAAAGGTAACAATTTTTAAAAACTAATAAATTCACGAATTTGAAAAAAATGAAGTCCGGGCATGGTGGCATATGCCTGTAAGCGGCAGCCTAGGAAGCCGCTGCAGGGACCAGGGATTGCGGTTTGAGTCCCACTCGGGGCAACACAGTGAGACCTAGATTCAAAAAAATACCTGAGTGGGGTGGCGTGCACCTGTTATCCCAGCTACCTGGGAAGCTGAGGCTGGGGATTGCTTGAGTCCATGTTACCCCAGGCAACGTGAGCCTGCAGTTCCATGGGCAAAAATAGTGAGACCTAGTCTCAAAAAAAAAAAGAAAAAAGAAAAGAAAAGAAAAAAAGAGCAATATCATTTGTAGGATAAAAACAAATTCTTTCTGATTTTTTGCTAGGGCAGAACTCTTTTTCCTAATGAAAGATCCAATTTTTGTATGAGACCATCATGGATAAGGATCACTTTGTAAGGGTCATATGTTAAATGCATCAAAAATTTCAGTAGGAAACAAAACTTGTAAAATGTGTCATTTATAAAGTACTGTGTCACTTTCACCATAGTAAAAAAGCTTCCATTGGGTAACAAGTTTAACTTGATTTTTCTTACTGATGTACAAGCGTCAGTTCTTATTTGAGAGAGTTGTATAGTAATTTTAATCATGCGTCATTAGAAATACAACTTATTAGAACAAAGACTGTTGTGTAAGTTTAATTACATCTTCCTGTATGATTAAATGAGGGTTGTATTGGAGCTCTTTTCTGCAGAGGCAGCTGTAGCCAACCAAGTTCAGCCTGTAAAAGAATTCCTGTGACTAACTGGTACTAATTGTTTGCAGGGCAACCAGTGGGAGTTATATTCATGAATGTTATGGAAAATAAATATTGTAAGACTAAAATGGTTTACCCCTTGTTTTCATGACTTTATTGTGGTCAGATTATATTCTTTGTATAATCAGACCAAGTGAGGTGGGAACATTGAGCATCTATCTGCCCAGGCCTCTCATTTTATAAAAGGGGAAACTGAGGCTTAGGAAGCAGTTGAAGGGTCATTTAAGTTACTGATCTTCAAACTTTTTTGCTTACTACCCTTATGAGGTGGTTTAGCATACTGTACAGCACATACATTGCTTTGTGTAATGTATGATATAGCTTAATTTAAAATATTAGTTCCCAAAGTAAACACCACAAATATTTAATAACATATGTGCTCAAATTGAATTTTTAGTGACTGAGAGAAAAAAAAAGATGGTTTAATATTTTCTTCCCACATCCCAAAGACTGTTAGTGTGTGTTTTGTCACTTTGGAAGTCACAATCTAGGGGAAGGAAGGAAGGCAGGAAGGCAGGAAGGGAGGGAGGGAGGGAGGAAGGAAGGG
>PVHY01029528.1:0-14193 GCA_004024945.1 Uropsilus gracilis | reverse complement strand
TGGGGGTGGGTTGGTTGGTTGGTTGGTTGGTTGGTTGGTTGCCGCAGAACAGGCTGCTGGTGAGGGGGAGTGTCTTCCTTGAGGGGTGGAGGGGACAAAACTCCCAGCTAGATGATTTCCCCTGTAAATCCCTCCTGGGGAATGTGTGAGCTGGGGGCCAAAGAGGGCAGGCCTGGAGGGGCTCCCACAGTAAAAGGACTGGAATCTGCCTGCCCCAGGGGCCCGGGTCAGAACAGGAAGCTGAGGCACATTCACTCCACTGTCCCAGTCCCAGTCTAGGAGGGCCCCAGCCCAGAGAGGGTGACTCACTCTCCTCCCCAGTTCTAAGACCGAAGACAAGCGGCCTGGAGGGGAGGACCATTGCCACGACCTGGGCAGAGAGCCCCGTGCCCAGGCAGCCTCTGCACCCGGCTCCACGCTGCCCAGCTGGGATCCCAGGTCAGCTGAGCGCCTGGCAGCTTCCTCATTAGACCTTTGTCTCTGGCTGGACTGTCCCTCCCAGGCCCTGGGTGCCCACCAAGCACCCAGCTCAGGATGTCATTCACACCCACAGTTCATGTCTCAGAAATGTCCACAGCCACTGGCCCAGCCTCAGTCGCTGGCACCTGAACCACACCTGCCCTCACCCTCCGACTTACAGGCACAATCAGGTCATGCCGTGATCACTGAGACCCGGCCACCAAGACGTCTTCGGGGCTTTCCCCATTCGCTGTCACCAAGGCATGCACACACACGCATGTACACTCACACACGCAACCTCCACATGCCTGGTCACGAGTGCGCTTGTGCAGTGTCACAGCAGACATAGGTGCTGACCTTTGCGTGGGCAGAGATGCTTCCAGACCTTGTCTGCCTCTCACACACTTAGACACACATCACAGAATCGGTCACTTGCTGGCACTTGCGTGCACACTCAACACCCCATCACCAGTCGTGGGCCCCCCAGACACATCTTGCAGGAGTTCACAACCACACTCGGCTGCGGCAGGCAGACACTCCTAGACACTAGAGCAGAGATGACACCCTGAGGGTCACAGGCATAGAAAACACACACACACATATTTCTCTCCTCTGCTCAGACAAAGCAGCAGCCCAGCCCTGTCCGAGCCCTGTCCGGTCCCCGTCCCCGTCCCCGTCCCCGTCCCCCACCCCCCCAAGCCCCCAGCAATCCCCATATCCAGCATTCTGGGAGGGCTGATGTCCTGTTTTCCAGGTTTTTCCAACTTCTTTTCCCATTGGGTGGTCCCTAACCAGACGCTCCCCCAAACACTATCACATACCAGATTCGGCCCAGTGCCCCAGAAGCGCCCTCCCTGGAGGTCACAGGGGAGGGGAACCCCAGCTGTCTTCCTTGCACCCTACAGTCGGTGGGGCTCCAAGTCTTCTTTTTCTCCCCTCCTCCTCACCCCCCTCAGGGTCCCTGTTAAGGCAAAGAACAGGGCCTTGGCCCAGGGATGGGGAGAGGGTCAGGAGAGGCTGGAGCCAGGACTAGCGTCCAGCAGCCCCCTCCCCACACACCCCGGAGCCCTGGCTCCCCTGGCCACCCCAGGGCTTTATGCACAGGGTCAGTGCCCTGCCCCAGGGAGAATGCCCTGGGTGGAAGAAAGCCTTCCCCTTGGGTGTCAGTCTGGGAGCCACTCGCCCCACCATTGAACCAGAGACCCTGGACCAGGCTCCCCTTCCTGCTCCCACCCAGGTCCCCAAACCCCCAGAGGCAAATGCAGCCATGGAGGCAGACTCCGGTGCGGCCCCTGAATCTGCTGGCTCTGCCGCCCCTCCCCCAGGCCGGGAAGGGGTGGCAGGGCAGGGCACGGGGACGGGGACAGGCAGGTGGCTCTGCACCCTGGCCGCTCCTTCTCCTCCCCAGAGGCCGCAGCCCCTTTTCTCCCTGGAAGCTCCCAAATTCTTGCTCCTCACCTCCCAGCCCCCAGGTCGGTCGAGGCTGTCCTCGTGCAGGAGGGAAGATTCTTTAATTAAAGTTTTCCGGAATGCAGGGGGCTGGAGGCCGAGGAGAGGCGGGGTGTAATTTAGAGAACTGGTTTCAGTGTGTCTTTCCCCTCTGGCCTCTGGGACCAGCCAGGGGGTGACGGGGCCGCTTGGAAAACAAGGGGGCTCCCTGGAACCAGGGCTTCCTGAGGCCTGTTTACCCCCTCGGTCAGCCCCCCCCACGCGCCCCCCAAACATCGAGTCTGCCTTCCCAGCCTTATTGACTAAAAATGTCTTTTGTATCGGCATTTTCTCGGCCGGATTCTCTTTTCCCTCTCTCCCTTTCTGCTCGGCCCTTGATTTTCCAAAAGGAACGAATTTGACCTGGGGAATCGGGCTTTCGGTGGAGGAACAAGCCCACCCCCTCCCAAACAACTCCATGTTCCAAGACGCCCCCTTTTTTGCCGGGATGGACAAGCCAGAAATGAACAAAATCCGGATTCAATGGCATCTCGGATCAGCAAAGACCATATTCACTTCTGAGGCTCCAGATTAATGTAGAGCAGAGTGGGGCGAATCTGGTGACACCCCCCCCCACACACACACACTCCCCTGCCCTGGGGAGCCCCGAAACCAGTGGGGTCTGAAGCACGAAGGCAAAGGGGGCTATTGTGGGGAAAATCCGATGGAGGCGGCGGCGGAGGCGGGGGTGGCAACGAAGGAACAGGATGATTTTGCCCATGAAGACCCCAAAATGGAGAAGAGGAGTGGCTGGGCCCCAGGGACAGCGCCGGATTCCCAGAAACACAACTGCCAGCAAATGGAGGCTCTTGGGGGGGGTCCCCAAATTGGGACGGGTGGGGGGTTAGGAGCTGAGAATAAGAGACCGTGTGAGCCGGGAAAGTGCTCCAGCCTCTGCAGCTGTAGCAGGGAAAATGGTGCTTCTCAGAGAAGCCAGGAGTTGGATTCTGAAGGCGACACCAGCAGAAAACCCGGGGGGTGGGGGTGGGGGTGGGGGTGGGCAGGGGGGGGGGCTGGAGCGAGGCGCGGAGAAAGGAGCCCCGGCCCAGCCGCAGCCCAGCCGCAGCCGGCGCCCCCCCCTCCCCGCCCCCCGCCCCCCACACACCTCCCCGGGACTCGGCGGAGAAACCCGGGCGCGGGCAGGCGAGAGGCGAGTCTTACCACCAAATTGGGTAGCCGGCGAGGACTCTGGTGCCGGAGAGCAGGAGGCCGAGCAGCAGCCGGAGCAGGTGGGGCTCCATTGGAAGCGGCGCCGAGGAGGAAGTTTGCCCGCGATCATGAAGAGGGGGAGCGACGCCCCCAATAGTTGGAACAAAGTCCACTTGAGATTGGAAATGACTTTCGGGCTCGTCAGAAGCGCACCTCCACCCGCGGCCGCCCCCCTCCCGAGCCCGGCGCGGTGCAGCCGGGTTTGAGGATGTCAGCGAGCAGCCAATCAGCGCCCGCGGCCTAAGGTAAGAGATGAGTCTGTAGTTCAGCCTGTCAATCACGCGCCCCTCCCGCCCGGCCCGCGAGTCGGGCTCCGGGAAGGGCATCGCCCAGCAAACTTGGGCAAAGCCCGCGCCCCGGCGCAGTGGGAACCTGGGGCGGGGGCGGGCGCGGGGGGGAGCCGGGGCGCGCCGGCCCTCCGCTGGCCCCAGGCCGCCGCGCGCCCGCGGGCCAGGTCTGGCAGCGGGGGTCGTCTTTGACCCCGGGGTTCACGTGGCGGCCGCGCGGCCCGGGCTGCAAAGGGCGGCTCCTTTCTCCCCTGGGCCCGGGACCCTCTTGGCGCTTGGGCCCGCGAGGGCTCGGGGGCGGATGCTCAGGGGGGCTCGCAGACGCCCGGCTCGGCAGGGCAGGACGCGAGGTGTCTCGGAAGGGGCTGGGCCACGCGAGCCCCCGAGCCGCGGGCTCCCCGGCCCTGCGGCCCGTCTGCCGTCGACGCAGCGGCGGAAGGCCGCCTCCCGGGGTCCGAGGAGCGCAGGGCCGAGGGTCCGCCGAGGCTCGAGCGTCCAGCTGCGGGCGGCGCCGGGGGACCGAGCCGAGTGTCATTGGAGTCTTTGTCAGGGATCAGATCGGTATCGGGACCTCCTGCTGCCTTTGCATTTCCTGCAACTGACACCCGCGGCCGGTAGCATTTCCTGCTTGGAGCGGGGTCACTTTCTCCTTCTCCAGGGGTTCAGGTGCGGCCTCCAACTCTGCCCGGACGCACGAGCCGAAGTCCCGTTTGGACCCTGAAGATGACATTTGGGGGCCTTGAAAAGCAGCCGCCCCAGCGGGGCGCAGGGGGTTCAGCCCTGCGCGCCCGGGCCCTTCTCTCTTCCCCGCTCTCCCCTCTGGGGGTCTGGGCTCCCCCGGGGTTTGGTGATAGCACCCTCCTTCTCTGTGGGGACATCAGCACACCACACAGCCCACCCCCTGGCACGGGAAAGCCCTTCCAGCCCTCCCCCTCCCCCCCCTGTCAACGAGATCGAGGCCAGATTTGAGGACCTCGCTCCTGGTGCCCCGGACACCTCCCAAGACCCCCCAGAGCAATACTGGGTCTGGAGCGAAGAAAGCAAGGCCAGCTCTGGGGGCAGCTGGTCTGGGGAGGGCTGTGGAGGGGCAGGAGACAGAGGACCCCAAGTTCCGCCGAGGCCACAGGCCACGAGGTGCGGGCGCCGCAGAAGGGCGTCCACGCTGGGGGACCAGACGTCCCTGGTCTGGACGGCCTGTGCCAGGGCACAAGCCTGCACCCCTGCCCATCCCTAGAGCCTGCTCCCCACTGGGCTGCAGAGGGCCCGGGGCACCAAGGGTCGGGGGAGCCGCCTGGGCTTGTCGCAGCTTCTGCCTCATTCCTAGCCTGGTGCTCCACCTGAGGGTGGGGGGAGATGAAAGTGGAGGGAAGGGAAGGGGACAAAAGGGAGATAGCGAGGAGAGGAGAGAGGAAAGACCAACCAGAGTTGGAGAGAAGCAGAGAAGCAGAGACACCGAGGGAGGGGAGCCCACGTAGGGGGAGGGAAGGGGGGAGGGCGGGGGAAGGACAGGCAGGAGGAGGGAAAAGACCCCACCTCCCCTGCTCAGGATGGCCTGGAGGCTGCAGAGATGGGGATACTGCAGATACCCCGGGCGGGCAGATTCTGGGGTATCTGGTCTTTGACTCACTTGGAAAAAGGGTCGAGTTGAATTTGTCATTGTCCCTGACTGCAGAAGCCCAAGGTTGAGAAACACCCGCACCCCCCACCCCCCACCCCCACCCCTGCCACACACACCCCCTCAGATTTATCCCAGACCTGTCCCACCAGGGTATGCATGTGTGTTGGGGGGGGGGGGGTAAGGGTCTCCTACTGGTTTTCTGATCAAAGATCAAATTCTGCCTGGGAATTTGAGGCCTCCCGAGCCCCATCATCTTTCTGAGACTTGCTGCCCCGGCCACCAGGACAGGATTCTGTGGGTTCAGTGTGGCTGGGAAGTAGGGGCTGGACTAGAGGACCTCCTGGGGCCATTTCTGGACCCCAAGATTCCACAGGTGCTAGCCCTGGGAGGTGGGGGGGTGAAAGATCCCCTGGTGTGGTGCTGGGCTGACTGAGGGCTGGGGGTGGGGGGCCCAGCTAGGGGTAAACAGCCTGGCTATTCCCCAAGGACTCCCCAAGGAGTATCCCAGAGCCTCCCAGCACCCAGGTCAGGGGTGCGGGGCAGGGAATGGAAGGCCACAAACCAAGTGGGTGGGAGGGCGGAACCCCAGACTTTGGCTGGCGGAACCAGCCTGGGGAAGCCAAGAGGAATGGGAAGGGGGTGTGGGAACCCGCTGGGGGCCGGCATGGCGCCCTGGAGAATGGAGGCCTGTGTGGGGATTTCCCTCCACTTGAAAGCTCCCAGAGGAGGGGATTCCTGAGCCCTTTCCCCTCCCCTGCCAGGTGTCCTTCCTTCAACACAGGCTTAATTTCCTTCCTCCTACCCACCCCACGCTGCCGCCGCCGGTGGGTATACAGGCATGGCCCCGGCCCGGGAGGGGGGTTCACCCCCGCGCCTCGTGTCATCAACGGAAGCACCTTTGCTCTGCGAGGCAGCCGAAGCCCCGGCGGCTGCACTTGGTGGGGAAAGAGTTAAATCCTCCCAGGTCAGCAAGAGTGGGCAAGGGGGAGGTCCCCCAGTGGAGGACCCTGAAGCTTGGGCCCTGAAAGGCTTGTCTATTGAGGAGGGCAAAGAAAGTGGGGGGGGCACGGCCCAGGGGTCCAGGGGCTTGTGGGCGACACGCAGCACTTTGCGGTGCGTGTGCAGTGTGTGTGCGTGTGCCCGTGCGTGCCCATGCGTGAATATCAATATGGGGTCCTCAGGCCCCCATGCCGAGTGATGGAACATCTCCTTCCACCCCCAGCTGCCAGCTGCCAGGAGGTTCCTTTTGAAGTGCGCTCCCCTCCCGGGCACAGCAGTCGGCTCCAGCATATTCAGCGCCATTGGCCCGCAGGGACCCCCCCCCCCCCATTCCAGCATGCAGAACCGCCCCTGGGAGGAAATGTCAGGTCCAGCGCTGGGCAATTCCGTTCTGTGCTCGGAACATGCTTGAACTGCGAGCAGTCGGCGCTCAGGCCAGCTCGGGAGCATGAAGGGAGAGGTAAAGAGAACACCCTGCGGTCTCCCCAGAGACCTGAGACAGTGGGCTTCTGCAGGGAACCTCCCCAATGGGGGCACGCTGGGGTTCCGTGGTCTCCCACCAGGGGAGAGGGGCTTTAGGCTTTCTCCTAAGAGCTGCAGGAACTGCTGGACAGTTTTCAGGGAGCTTCTTGGCAGCCACCAGGAGGTCTGACAACCAGAGAGGGTAATCTGGAGGGGGGCGGACCATAGCGTGGCTGAGGAGTTGGAGAATTCATTGAGCAAGGTTTCTTAAATTGCCCGGCGTAGAAGCTGCGTCCTGAAAATGTTGGAAGTGCGCCTGGGACACGCTCCACGATGAGCAATAGAGGTCAAGGGAACACACAAAGGCACAAAGGTGCTGAGCGCTACAATCTACCAGGCTCTCTGCAACCCGGCCCCAGCGCGCCCCCTGGTGGCAGTGCTGATAATAAGCAGGAAGTCTGCAAGCTAGGAAGAAAGCCTGCCTCATCTGGCGCCCACGAGCCTGGCGGGCACCTCTGTTGGTGAGCAGCCTGGATCTTTGGGGATCCGGGTTAAGCAGGCATCCTCATGAGCAAATGCCTTCAGCTATTCTGCAATCCTGGAGTTTAGCTGGGGATAAGGTGTGCTCCCCTTCTCTCCCCACCCAGGTGGTTCCTTTGGACTGCGGGGCTAGGGAGGGAGGTAAGGTGCTGGCTGGTGCTACTGGGTAGCTGCAGGCAGGGACCCTGTGGTTGCCTCCGGGGGCCTTGCCACCTCAACCTGTGAGAGGGTGATGTCACTGAGTCCTTTCTCATCTGGCCCACCCGCACCCCAAGATCACAGAAATTGCCTGTGGGAACACGAGGGCTTTCCCTTGGAACAGTAGTTCTCCCGTCTTAGTCATCCCCAGCTCCTTGGGCATGTTGGAAAGCAATTCTGAGCCCGAAGTCCTTTCGATGGAGCGTGCCATCGAAGGAACGGGAGTGGGAGGCCCCACTGGCCGCAGCCGGTTATCTCTGACGGCCTCTGCTCCCACCCAAGGTACAGATAGTACCTCGGACATCGCAGGGAGCTGTCAGCGTTGCATGAGACTCACCTGACTGACGGGAAGCCGGGCCTCAAGCGGGAATAATAAACACTGGGATTCTTTCTTCTCTCCCCAAGGCTGAGGAATAAGCTGCTGTCTTGGGTCCCTTCTGCCTGGTCAGCCTCGCTAGACAGTTCTCAGCCCAGAAGGATTTATCCAGGAAAAGCTCTGACGTCCCACCTCTAGATCCACCTCGCAATCCCTTCAGAGAGGCTACCCCACACCACCAGCTGCCTCCCCACCCCCACCTATCTCTCTAGGCCTCTGGTGCTGGCTTCCATTATTCTTAGGCAGTCAACACTAACCTGTTACTACATACATTAGCTGTCCAAGGGGTCTGTCAAGTTGCTCTCTATTTCCTGCTCCCAAATCTCTGTGGGATACCGGAGTCCCAACACCCACAGCAGGCGCTGGTGAACGTTCTGGTGACACTGGGGGTGGGGGTGGGGCGATGCTGCACCTGGAAACAACAGCCCAAGTTTTGGTCTTGCTGTCTGCTCCCTAGATGGTCACCCAGCCAATCATGCAGTATAGATTCCTTGAAAACCAGGATACAAGCGCTGAAGTTCTTTCCATCTCAGGGGTCTTGGGGGGCAGATTTTGGGGGAGAACATTAGGACAAGGGGAGAGAACAAGGCCAGTATCACCCTTAGGACAACACAGACATTCCCAGACAATCCTGGGTTGCACCATCAGGAGCTCTGCCTGTTCGGGCTCTTTCCCCTGGCCCAGTGCAGATACCAGGAACCTGGCATGGGCCACGAGCAGGTGGCTGCAGCTGGCAGTGTGTACATGGGACCTTGGGTGGACGGCCACCTGTCTGGCAAGACTGTGCTCCTGGCAGCTTCCATCTCCTCTGCTCCCTGGCTTCCAGGTAAAGCCTGAATGGCCAGAGAGCCCCTCGGGGTGTTTGTCTTAGAGTTCAGATCTAGAGCCACCCCACAACCCTGTAAATTCAAGCTCCGCTTTTCACCCTCTGAAATTGGGCCCATTCTCTACCCTCTCGGAGCCTGTTTCCTCACCTGCAAAGTGGGTCTACGGACATCTGGCTCAAAGGGCTGCCTGCTCAGTGGAAAGATGGTTGTCCTGTCTGAATCTATACTGGGGCTGTGCTGTGACTGGCAAGGGCCCTTCTATTCTTTTGAGGCATTAGCGTCTCCTCCTTGAGCCTCTTGCGGGCAAAGGCTTGTCAAGTGCCCACAGCTGGTTCCTTCCTCAAGGCCATCAGAGGTCCCGTTTGTTCCTTAGCTACCCTCCTCACACACTTCAGACATCTATGCTGTCTCAACCAAGCATGAAGAGGCCTTCCCCTCACCAGGGACTGGATGAGGGGAAGGCATGGGAGCTAGATTGGGCTGATAAACAGTCCTGCTGTGACTGCCACCTGAGGGGGAGGGCTCCTAGAGGTGTAAAGGGAATCTGTGAATCTGTGAAAAGATTTAGAGGGTTCTTAAGTGAGATTCAGTAAGAGATGCTCTCTCTTTCCTGCTGTTGAACATTTTTATGTCTGGCTGTGAGGCCTGGAGCAGCAGCAGCTTTCCTGTGACCATGAGGAAGACTACCTGAGGATAAGGTTGACTAATGAAGAAAGAATGGAACAAAAAGAAAGTGGGTTCTTACACCATCCCGAGACATCAGCTGCCCCTAGGAGTTCTGCCTTGCAACCTAGAGTGATGTGAAATAGTCTCTATCGTTAAGACTACTTGTTGTTACTTGCAGTTGAAGGTCCCCTGATAGCTGTAGTATCTGGCATAGGAGAGTTCGATTCAAGTTTCCTGACTGACTTAGAGGTTGAGTTGTTTCAATTTAGGGCTGAGGAGATTTAGGACCTCTTTTTCTTAGTTGGCATTTGCCTTTGGAGCCTGAATCTGGGAGACTCATTCTGAGGTGACACCATGGTGGGACCAAAAGGATATCGGGGAGAGAAGAAACAACAAAATGGAAGGCATAGGGTTGAGGTAGTGCTTCACATTAGCCCAGAATGTAGTTCTATTTGGTGCTGACTTTTCCTTTCCTTCAGAAACTGAAGCTGGGCCGGGCACGGTGGCTCGTGCCTGTAAGCTTCAGCCTATGAAGCGGCTGGGGCTAGGGATAGCAGTTCGAGTTCCGCCTGGGGCCCATAGTGAGACCTAGTTCCAAAAAATAGCTGGGCATGGTGGTGTGTGCCTGTAATCCCAGCTACCTGGGAAGCTGAGGCTGAGGATTGCTTGAGTCTGTGGTACCCCCGGCAACATGAGCCTATGATTCCATGGGCAAAAATAGTGAGACCTAGTCTAAAAAAAAAAAAAAAAATGAAGCTAGGTTACTGGTGGGTCCAGAGTATCTCTGGGGAGTGATAGAAATGTTCTGGAATTAGATAATGGTAATAGCAGCACAGCTTTTCAGTGTTAACAATGATTGGATCAGCCGGGCACGGTGGTACATGCCTATAATCCAAGCTACTGGGATGCTGAGGCTAGGAATCATTTAATTTCGCAGGTTCGAGACAGCCCTGGGCAACATAGCAAGACCTAGTCTCAAAAAAAAAAAAAAAAAAAAAAAAAAAGGATTGGATGGCACACTTTAAAATGGTGAATGGTTGATGGGTGAGTGATAGCTCCATTTAAAAAGAGAAAAAATAGATAGCTGCAGCTCACTGCTCTCCTTCCACCCTCCCTACCACCCCATCACAGCCCTCCATTCACCAGCCTCCTCAAGTTCCCTGAGGAGGGGAGCAGCTCCCCTCCCTGGCACACCTACACACACCTACATACACACACACACAAAGCAGGAAGGGTGACTGTTCAAGCAGCAGCAGTATGGGATTTAGCTATTAAGTGGAGAGGCCAGAGTCTCCTACACCAAAGTCCAGTGGCTCTGTGGCTGCACAATGCTATGGGGGGAGCAAGCTGTGAGGGGGCAGTGTGGCTCCTGTGAACACTGTTCAAACCCCAGCCCCCTCGCTGTTCCCCTGTCCCTCTGGGCTGCTGGGTCAGGCCCCACGTGCTGTGCATCACGTGGTGAGAAGGTGGGCTCATCCACAGACCCCACAGGCATGATGCACCCAAAGGGCCTGGCTCATATGGGCCAGGTGAGCCAGGGGTGGAGGGGAGGGTGGCAGGAGAGCAGTCAGCTGCAGCTATATTTTCTTTTTCTCTTTTTATTTTATTTCTAAATTTTATTTTATTTTATTTTTGAGACTAGGTCTCACTATTTTTGCCCGTGGAACCACAGGCTCTCGTTGCCCAGGGTACCACAGACTCAAGCAATCCCCAGCCTCAGCTTTCCAGGTAGCTGGGATTACAGGCACGCACCACTATGCCCAGCTATTTTTTGGAACTAGGTCTCGCTACGGGCCCCAGGCGGGACTCGAACCGCGATCCCTAGCCCCGGCCGCTTCATAGGCTGAAGCTTACAGGCATGAGCCACCGTGCCCAGCCTATTTCTAAATTAAAAAAAAAAGTTTTATTTATTTGTATTCTTCAAATCAGAATCTCAGTAAATGTTTTATGGGCTACCTCCCTCCCCCCTCAGGTGCCTTCCATTTTTCTCTTTTTAAATGGAGCTATCACTCACCCATCAGCCATTCACCATTTGAAAGTGTGCCATCCAATCCTTTTTAAGGACAAAAAGTTGTGCAGCCGTTGCCACTACCTAATTGCTAACATTTTTTTTTTTTTTTTAGAGACTAAGTCTCCCTATTTTTGCCTGTGAAACTGCAGGCTCTCATTGCCCGGGGTACCACAGACTCAAACAATCCCCAACCTCAGCCTCCCAGGTAGCTGGGATTACAGGTGCACGCCACCACACTCAGCTATATTTTTGGGACTAAGTCTCGTGACGTGCCCCCCGGTGGGACTTGAACCGCGATCCCTGACCCCGACCGTGGCTCCCAAGGCTGCTGCTTACAGGCATGCGCCACCATGCCCGGCCTCTATTGCAAACATTTTTATCACCCCCCCAGAGATACTCTGGACCCACCGGTAGCCCAGCTTCAGTTTCTTAAGAAAGGAAAAGTCAGCGCCAGATAGAACTGCACTGTGGATTAATGTGAAGCGCTACCTCAACCCTAGCCGCCTGCTGCTGCCCTAAGACTTGTTCACTGAGGGGCCAAAAAAGTGCGGGACTCTCGCTCAGACTGTCTCGGGATAGAGGGTCAATGGCGATAAGCAGGGTGTTCTCAGCTCCCCTCAGCTTCCTTCCCCATCCTTCCCCCCCACGTCCCCTCCCGCCTCCCCCCCACCCCCCCGCACCCCCCCAACTATCCCTCTGCCTTTTGCTCTGCAAGTGCAGGGGTGTGGTGAGGGAGAAGTGACTTTCCGAATCCCAAATCAGAGAACCACATGTAAACAAAATTCTTATCTATTTTCTTACATCCTTGTTCATTTTGGGGCAGGATTTGGTTTCCCCTCAGGTGTCATCTCCATACTTCTCCCGCCACCACAGCACAGTGGCCATCACCACAGTCGCTTTGCTCCTCCCTCCCCTGTCTTGACCCTCCCTCCTTTGCTGTCTGCCTCATATTTTGCCTATTTTTTGACCTTCTGTTCAGTTTCTCTATGTTCTGCATATAAGTGAGACCAAACGTCCTCCTTTTGACTTATTTCACTGAGCATAGTCCCTTCTTCCTCCTCCTCCTCCTCCTCCTCCTCTTTCTTTTGAGACTAGGTCTCACTATTTTTGCCCGTGGAACCGCAGGCTCTCGTTGCCTGGGGTACCACAGACACAAGCAATCCCCAGCCTCAGCTTCCCAGGTAGCTGGGATTACAGGCACACGCCACCATGCCCAGCTATATTTTTTTGGGACTAGGTCTCACTATGTTGCCCCGGGAGGGACTCGAACCGCAATCCCCAGTCCCGGCCATGTTCCATAGGCTGTTGCTTACAGGCATGTGCCACCGTGCCCAGCATATGGGTCATTCTCATGTTGTGAGGTGGCATATCATAGCCAACATATTTTTTTTCTCTTACTTTTTCCTATAATAAACTCCAGCTAAAAACATAAGAACCAGGCAAGGCCCTGGGTTACCCCTCCAGCCCAGGCCCAGTGTGGGGCTAAAGGGGGATTTAAGAAAGTCCAGCTTTTTAGAAAGTTGAAAATACAATTTGACCAAAGTTTGGGATTTCAAGAGCACGGTCCATGGATGAGACCGTGGACAACCCCCAAGATGAAGCTTCTTGTTGAATGACTTTGAGTCATAAGAAGAGAAAATTCATTTATTCCTATTCCTACTCCAGGCCCTTCTCCTCTTGGGGGTGTGGTCAAGAGGGCGTCTGGAGGGTGCTAACATAAGGCTGACGAAGACCCCTTTGTCATGAAGACAGGAGGCCACACATCCAGGGCCATTGGGTGGAGGGGGGCACAGTGTTGGGTAGATCCATATTGTTGAAAATCAGAGCAAATCAAGCATATCCCTTTTAACTGGAGTTAGTAGAACAAAGTAAGTTGATGTAAAGAAAGCAGAACAGGCCGGGCACGGTGGCTCGTGCTTGTAAGCTTCAGCCTATGAAGCAGCCGGGGCTAGGGATCGCGGTTCGAGTCCTGCCTGGGGCCCGTAGCGAGACCAAGTTTCAAAAAAAAAAAATAGCTGGGTGTGGTGGTGTGCGCCTGTAATCCCAGCTACCTGGTAAGCTGAGGCTGGGGATTGCTTGAGTCTGTGGTACCCCGGGCAACGAGAGCCTGTGGTTCCACGGCCAAAAATAGCAAGACCTAGTCTCAAAAAAAAAAAAAAAGAAAGCAGAACAGGTGGAAGCAGGTATGGTGTGAAGGTGGCACAGAAACGCCTGGAGTCTGACCCCATGACCTCAGGGGACAACAGAAATAAGCGCTATAAGCGGGATGTCCTCCAGCATCAGCCTGTGTGGTCAGGGCCTCTTCTCAGCCTGCACATGCTGGTCGGCCAGGGACACTGGGGGTGACTGGGCTGAGAGTCCACCTTAAGGTATCAGATAGGATGTTGGGGGGCATGGATTCTGCCTGACGGATGTGCTGGCTCTATCATCCAGGTATTGCTGGCTGGGGGTGTCTCCCAGTGTCCAGAGGGGCGGGGCAAGGTCCTAGGTCACTCTTCCAGTTCAGGGCTGGGAGCTGGGTGGGGTGAAGGCCTTGAGGTGGGCAGGTCAGGTCCAGACAGTATGTGGCCTTGGAGAACCACCTGTTTCCCTCCAGTCAGAGCTGTAAAGAGCAGGGAGGAGGGAGACAGGAACAGGGGTTCCAGGCCACCTTTCCCCAGAAGCTGTTCTTCTCAGGCCAGGCACACATCCTCGCTGGTCTCCTTCTACCTGAAGATGCCAAACAGTCCTCTGGCTCCAAATCCTAGGCTGGATGCTCTGTCCACGGGGATCCCAGTGGCCGAAGAAGTCCTATGTGACCTGTCTCTGGGGCCAGGCACTGGGCCCGGGCTGGGCGGGCCTGTCCTAACTGAAGGACCCACCCCATGAGGCTCCAGCAGGGCTGGGCAGTGCCGGGTGGCACTAGAGCCCAGCTCACAGCACTAAGAGCCAGGAGAGGGAGGGGGACAGAAAAGGTGACCGGAGAGGGGGTGGCACAGTCCTGTCCCTGTTAAACACAGGGGAGGTTGCCAAACTGAATCTAAACCTCAGTTCCAGAACTCAATGCCTCCTCT
>PVHY01029527.1:0-14201 GCA_004024945.1 Uropsilus gracilis | reverse complement strand
TACTCTCCTGGGCCTTGGTCAGCAGGAGGGGCTGGGGAGAGAGCTGAAACAGGGGGCGTGAGCTTGGCGCCTTTGTCAGCACCCTGCCCTGCACCTATCTGACCCCCAGGGCTGCCACGAAGGGGGTTGGGGGTACTCCAGGCATCTGGTTGGTTCTAGCTCTCAGATCAGAGGGCATCAGGGCTGCCTGCCTCTGCCCATATCTGCTGCCCTGACCCAAAAACCCTGCCCCTCCCCCCATGCTATTAATGAGCACCATATTGGAGCTAAGCCATGACTTGGAATTGCTGACAGTGTCCTTGTCAGATGAGTCCCACGTTCCCCAAGTGCAGATAGCATGAAAGGGGCCAGAAATTGATGATCCGGTTCTTCTAGATGGGTTCCCTGTGGAGTGGATACTGGGGGCAAGCTGATTTTAGAAGTGGCAACCTCCTACCTTTCACTTCTGGGTGACCAGAGCCCTGGAGGATGGAGGGTGGGTAGCAGGGGAAAATCATCCCTTGGTATGGGCTGGGGGGGGGCCTGTGTGCAGCCAGATGAGCCTGGTAAATTAGCCTAATGCTCTTCGGAATTCAGTCTCAGAGCTGTGTCTGGCTGGCTTGCTTCAGAGTAAAGAAGGGGGAAAACTGATGACCTGTCTCCAGCGGCGGGTCCTGGAGCATAGAAAGAGTGGGCTTTCTGTCTGAGGGTCCCAGCTTCTGTCAAGGATTGTGCAGAGACAGGTTCAGAGAAGTCAGAAGACTTCCCAGCTCTGCTCCAGGGCTGCAGGGCTGACCTGCTTCCCTGCCCTACCAGGCAGCACCATGCTGTCATGGTGCCACTGCCTAAGCTACCAGCATGGGCAGTCTGAGCAGGAGGAATGCACAGCGGCAGAGAGGTCTCGCTCAGCCCACTCAGGCCTCAGCTCCTGGTGGGTCTGTGGTTTGCTCAGAACTTGGCCATGAAGTAAGGGAGGGAGGGAGGGAGATGAGGCCAGAAAGGGACTTCAAAGTGGGGGGAGGGGACTTAAGCGGAAAAGCCAGGGGTTCCCCAGGTGGAAGCAGGTAGGGGCTTGGGGACTCCCTGAGACATTGGCACACTCCTGGGCAGAACTGGCTGTTCCCAGCCATGCCCTCTGCCTACCCAAGGTGGGCTATGCCCTAGGGAATACTCACTGGGGATCCTCAGACCTAAGACCTCAGCCCTCCATCCTCTGCTCCCAACTAGCCCCCACTGAACCACATCCAGAGCGCCTGTATGAGCCATCCACCTCCACCACAGACAGTAGGTGGCATGATGCCCGACTCACAGCGGCGGACACCAAGGCTGATAGTCAAATCGTGATGTGTGACTGCACCACCCCTTGGTCAACATGCGCTTAATGAGTTCCTGCTGCCTCAAGGCCCCCTTCCAGAGACTGAACACTCCCGCTGGGAGGAAAACAAAGCTGTGCACTGAGCTTGCTGCTCATGGGGCAGAGACCACTAGCAGGTGGGGAGGAGGTGGCCAGGCATAACTGTAGTAGCTGGCCGGGCAAGAAGTGTCACCGGTAGGGAGGGGAGTGAGGTTAAGAGAAGACTAGGGCAGCGAGGTTGGAGGGGCAGGAGTGCACAGTTTGGATTGTGGAGGATTTCAAGCAAGACTCTTTCAGAGGAGACCCAGCAGCGTAGGGCCTCAGGGGTAGCAGAGCGGCCACCGCCCCCTCCCCCACCCTGCCCCAGTAGGTCAGCTGCTGGCCGTAACCACCCAAACTTCTCTTTGGTTACAGGTTGTGCGTTCATCGAAGAGAATTTTTCTTTGAAGTGTCCCAAACATAAGGTAGGTGGTCACAAGCCTTTTCTGGATGGGGGCCAGGCCGGGGGGAGCCAGGCCGGAGGAGCCCCTCAGCCCTCGCTGCCCTGGGCCCTGAGGACCCCCGGCAGTTCTCCTGGCCCACCCGAGGAGCGCCAGGCCCCTCCTACCCACGCCCACAGCCTCGACCAAATTATTCGCGGTTAATCAGCGGCTTTGGGAGGGTCACTTTATACACCAGGCAGGTCCAAAGGAGGCCATCCCAGGTAGGGGGGCAGAGGCAGGGCAGGGGAGGGGCAGAACAAAGGAAAGTCCGCGGTGGGGGCCACGGCCGCCAGCGGAGACCCCGGGGCCGAGGGCGCTGGTTTGGGGTCACGTGGGCGGGGCCTGCAGGGGGCGGGTGTGAGAGGAGTTAACCCCCTGAGCTGGTCCCCCAACCCCTGGCCCGCGGACTGTAACCGGCCGTCGGGCGACTCCTTTTCTCTTGCAGAGGCTGCCGTTGTAATTCACCCCAACGGCCGGAGAAGCCGCCGGAGCCCGCTTGCCGCCGAAGGAGAGGAGCCGCCAGCGCGGCCCCCGGGCCTTTGAGCTGCTCCCCGCGCGGGTCCAGAGCCGATCCTTGATCCGGACCCCGGATCTTGGATCTGGCCGCCTCGGGCTGAAACTTGTGGTCCCGGGTTGGGGAGAAAACGCGTGGCGGAGTCGCCCGCTCCGGCTGCCGGACCACCCTGGGCGTTCTTGCCCACAGCCCCGGGGCCGGCCTTGCAGACTGGGAGCCCGCGGAGCGGCCAGACTCCCGGAGGCATCCAGGTCCGGGCGGGGTGGGGGACGCCTTTAGCCTGGAGACGCTTCTCCCTTGGAAGTACTAAGACGACGTGGCATACATTCCACGGGGGTGCTGCCGCCACTGCAGCCGGCTGTGGCTCGCAGCTGGACACCCCGGGGATAAGGCTAGGGGTCCAGAGGGCCCTGGAAGAGGCCGAGGGCGGCTCCCGGCTCCTTGGACGAGGCGGAGGGGCACGGGGAGGAGCTGGAGCCTTTCTGGAGTGAGCTAGGCCAGCGGGGGAGGGGGCCGTAGGCTCCGGGACAGGCCGTTTGGAACGCGTCTCAGCGCCCCACCCCAGCCGGTGCCAAAACTTCCGTGAGACTCCGGCAGAGCCGCGGGCTGGCGGAGACGTCCGTGGCCCAAGCCCAGGGGATACCGGCTCCCGGGATGTGGGTAGGGCTGGGGCACCTTTTGGCTTCTGTTCGTCCCCTTTCCAGTCCTCCACTCCACCCCTGCAACCCAGCCTGGGAGCGCAGAAACAAAGGAGTCTCGAGCTGAGCGTACCTCCGGCGGATGCGCGATCGTCCCTCTGCCCGACCACCCGTCTCCAGAGACCACCGTAGGGCACGCGAGCAGAGACAGCGCTAGATTCGTGTACAAACCTGTGTACCCCTCTATATATATGTTACATAGAATGTATATATGTTGGGAACATGCTCGCTTCTCCCGTGTGTCGCCGCCGTGCCCCCCTCAGCACAGGGCCCTTGCCAGGGTACGGGCTACAGCGATGCCCTTGCCCCCACGCAGCCACCACCGGCCCAGGCCAGTCCCTGCCAGTTCGTCCGCCTGTCCGTCTGCGTCCTCAGCTCAGTCCACGCTTCAATAGGCCTGACGCAGCCCCCAGACTGGGGCCGCCCTAGCAACTTCCTGTACATATGACTGTAAAATGGTAAACGTGTGTATTATATCTGGCCTCGTTATATAGTGTATATATATGTATACATATACATATATATAATATATATGAAGACTGTAAATGTTAAGACGACTAGTGTTCTTATTAGTATATTGCTTCACACTGAAGATTGTGTGTATCGAGCTGTTTCTAAAAGATGTTTATTTTCCTTAAGAGTAAAAAACAGTCATTGCATTCAGAAAAAAAAAAGTCAATAAAGATACAACGATTGTTTTGGAAGTCTGCAGCCTGTGGATTCTGAGCAGATTCTGCAAGAGGGTCAGGCTTAGAGAGGGGTGGTGAAGGGGCGGAGGCATGGGGTGGGAGGATACCAACTGCAGTCAGGGATTCTGGAAATAAGCCCTTGGGTCTCAGGTCAAAATGGGGGTACAGGCTTTCTTGGGTGCGAGGGGACAGTGGGTGGGGAGGCAAGACTGATAGTCTAGACATAATGTAGCTCCTGTCACCACTGATACTTGGGGACACTGGGCCTCCCATGTTATGCTGGACTATGGATAATGACCCTAAGGTTATGATCAGCCTAGAAATCAGTGAGATCAAGCTCAGGTGAAGATGCCTGCAGGTCTTGACACTGGGAGGACATTTTGTCCTTTATGGCATATGGAATAGGAAGTATTTGCCTGGGTGCTGGGTGCAAGGAAAGGCCCAAAGGAACCTCCGGTAGGTATGTACATCAAATGAAGCACACACCCTTCTCCCCCCCCCCAAAAAAAAAGGGAACAAAACCAGATTATAAATAATTTCATTTTTTATTCTCTGTACAAAACTTCTCAACCTATGAAAATAAAGTTTGCAAAATGCAAAGCAGCACGCAAGCCTCAGAAGCTAAGAGGCTGGCGCACCCTCATCTAAACTATATACAAGTGACCCTGAAAGGGAGACAGGCACCTTGGGGCCAGGCCTCTTTGCGACCTGGGAAGCCAAGCTGAATCCCCTCAGCTCAGTGAAATGTACCCCTTCTCTTGCCTCTAGCCAGGAGAGGGGAAAGTCACTGGGTGCCGGCAGGGGGGTGGAAAAGAAGTGACACCCTCCTGGGTAGGACCCTGCAATCCTCCGATCTGCCACCAGATGTCAGCACCATCCTTGCGCCCGCTCAATAGTTTGGGGAGCGGACTGGGGTTGGGGTCGCGCCCGTGTGACCTCTCAAGTCGAGTCAAAAGTCCCCTTGGGTCTCTCATTCTCTTCCGAGACAGAGCAGTCCGTGAGTGAAACGTGGGCACTGGCGTCTCCGACGCTGCCTTCGGCCATTGAAGCTCCAGCCTGGGAGGCTAGAGACACAGGCACTGGGGTAGATGGACTTTAAGAGATGGTCTAGCTAGAGGTAACAGTGGTCCCGCCACCCAGGCGCATGAGCATCTGCTGGCAGTCCTGCAGCAGCCGGTGGTCGCCGAGCTTCTCCAGCGTGCGGGCTGCCTCGGCTAGCATGCTTACGCGCTGACCAGGCGCTGAAAGGAAGCCGGGTGGCAGGTAACAGGAGGCCAGCAGCAGCGCCTCCGCATGCTCGCGCCTGGTGGGCTGGGGCTCTAGCTCCGCTGTGGTGCCTACAAACAACACACTGACGTTGTGGGGCGGGACCAGGGGCTGGCCACACCCCCTAAGACCTAGCCGCGCAGAAGCCCCGCCCATCCTCCATCTCAATGTGGGAGCTGCGACATCCCTCCACAGGACCAGTTCTCTAGAACACATCCGGTCCCGCGTATGTAGTAGCATACCCCTCAGTGGCAGTAGCCCCAGTCTCCCTGAGCAGCCATCACCTCCTCCCTGGGCACTTCCCCACACACTGCCATCACCTCCTTTGCTGCAGGGTCCTGCCCTCCTCCTCAGACTGCGGTCCAGGAGCTGGTGTGTCCGTGTGGGGCTGGCCCCTGCCATCAGGCGGGCAGTAGCTTCATGTAGGAACACCTAGGTAGGAAGAGGTCAGGAGAGTTGGGCAGTCAGGCCAGGTCACGCCCCCTCCCCTGCCATCTGCCACCTCATGTCTCCATTGTAAGGCAACGGATACTCACCCTCCGCATGGCAGGCCGGAAACTCTGTGCCAGACGCCTCAGGCCACTCAGGTCCCGCTGGAAGCCACGCAGCTCGAGGGCAGAAGCCTGGGGCCCACCGCCTGGGCCCTGGGAGGTCTGAGCAGCTGTGGGTGGCTGCTGCCTCCTCCACAGGCCAGTGCGTGCCACCAGGAGCAGGTCACACAGGAGCAGCTGCATGGCCTGGGAGGGAGTAGGCAGGGCTGGGGTCACGGGGGGGGCTTCAGCTTTGGGAGGGCAAAAGTGGGAGCCCGCGGTGCCAGGGGCCGGCTCCGGGCTGCACTGCCGAGGCACTGCACCCGCCTCACACACATGCAATGCAACAGCAATGCACCGCGGGGCCGCCCGCCTCTCAGGCCCCCACACCCACCACCTGCCCTCCTGGGCAGCCTCTAAAGAGGGCTCTGCTGCATAGCTCACCCTACCCCCATCCTGAGGTAGGGGAAATAGACCAGACAGAAGTAGCCACTCTCCCCTGAACCCTGAGTCAGAAAACAAGGTCAGCCCGACCCCACCCCTATGCTGAAGTGTCCCCTTATCTTCTGTGGTTCAAGAGGGAACAACCAGAGCAGAAAGCCCACGACCCCTCAGACCACCAGGTCCCTGTCCCAACCCCTCACCTTGTCAATGGAGCTGCCAGTTGAGGTGGCGGCCAGGCTGTCCCGAAGGTACCCGCTGGCCTTCTCACATATAGCCAGGCTGGCTGGGCCAGACTCTGCCTTCCCACGGCCCAGCAGGATCCGGCCAGCCTTGAAGGAGTGTAGAGCTGCCCTGGGCAGGGGTCTCCTGTCAGCGGCAGGACAGAAGAGGGATCACAGACGGTGAGGACCCCGACCCCTCACTGGGCTCCCCTGGTCTGGCTTTCTCGGGAAGAGAGGGTGGTGGCCGGACCCAGACAGTAGGAGAACCTGGTGGGCACTCACTCAGACTCCAGCAGGGCACAGGGTAGGTGCTCCACTAGTGGGTACAGCCGCTCGGCGGCCTCCTCGTCCCGCCGCAGCCAGTGTGTCACCACAGTCGTCAGCGAGGCCCACCACTTGGCCACCGGGTCTGTGCCTAGAGGGGAGCAGGGGGCTCCCTGAAATTCAACACTCCCAGGTTGAGCAGGGAGCCAGGGGGCAGGGGCTTACCAGTGGTGGTAGCCATGCTGGAGCTGATGGAGAAGCTGCAGGCAGGAGTCCCGGCAGCATCAGAACAGCTGTTCAGCAGCTGCAGGTACCCAAGGGCATCTGAGAACTCCCTGTGGCAGAGGAGGACTGGCTGTCAGCATGGGGGCAGGGGTCCTAGGAGGGCATGGGGACCTCCTCCCCTCCACCACAGCACAGATTCATTTTCAGGTTCTGCTGTACCACTGTCTCCTGCAGGCTGGTGGGGAAACAGCCAGAGGGAGCTGAGATTGGCCTCAGGCCACCTTAAATACAGTAACCCAGCTTTGGCCTCCTACACCGGTACCTAGACAAAATCACTCCCAGACTCCACCAGGGAGGGCTCTCGCCTGGTGGGAGGCACAGCAGAGACACTCACTTTTCCCCGTCAGCTGATCCAGGGCTGGGGCTAGGTTGGGCCACACAGTTCAGTGCTCGCTCCAAGAGATGTTCACGGAATAGCTGAGTGACCTGGGCCAGAGGGTCCACTGTGGGAGGAGTGGGTGCGTGGGTTTGAGAAGAAGCCCATCCTTTTTCCCACTTTAACTTCTCTCCACTCCAACAGCTCTTTTCTGAGTGTACAAGTAGGCTCAGCTCGGGGACAGATGGAAGTTGGTGGATAAATGCCCCATCCCGGCCCTCGGGGCAGATAACCTCCCTCGGAGCAGGGTATCCTACTGATAACGTAATCCTCCTGGCTGACTCATTCCTCCCCTACAGTCACCTCCCAAACCAGCACCTGCCCTCAAGTCCCTGTCTCCATGTTTACTTCACAAGAGCCTCAGTTAAGACAGAGTCCTGGTCTCCCTGTTCCTACAGCCCCCCACAGCAACGACAGTGGGACAGTACACAGAGGGACAGGGACAGCTAGAGATACGGGGACAAGGAATGGGACAGGAAGGATGAGGGGGACAGAGGACAAGAGTGGGAACAGGGCAGGGATGGGGGACCAGCCAGAGGTGTGAGAGAGCACCTGGGTTCCCAGCCAAGCTGTACAGGCTCTCCCGTGGGGCACTGCACACAGTCCAGTCGCCATCCACGAAGAAACGGTGGCCCACAGGGTGGCAGAGCCACTGCATGGCAAGAGGCACTGAACCACTCTGTGCCAGGCAGACCTGGCGGGCACTACTCAGGAAGAAACGCTGTAGAGAAGGGGAGCTGGGCTGTCACACTGGCCAGGCAGGGGCTCACACCCTGTGAGACCCCAGTTCGGCCTGGAGCCCGCCCCACAACCACTTTCCTTATTCTGTGCAGCCTCATCAGCTGCAAAGACAGAGCCCCCTCCCCTTGCCCCCTCCCCAGTTCCCACCCACTCACAGTCAGAAAATGCAAAGCCCGTGGGAGACTGATCTTGACCCTTAGTGCAACTGCCACGTAGATCTCAGCCAGCGTCGCCACAGACACAGCGTCCCCTGCACATTCTGCCAGGTTCAGGGCACTCAGTGCCAGGTTGGTGGCAACGAGATGCCCACCGATGTACTTCCCTGGAAAATGGACAGGGCATGAGGCTGGGGTATGGTGCAGAGGCAATTGGGAGTCCCTGGGGTCCAACTCGATGCCCACCATACCCATAGTATGCAGCTGGTGCAGCTTGTGGTAAACGAGGGCCGCATCCCGGGCACTGGCACGAGCATCTGCTTGCAGAGTGCTGTCCCTTCGCAGACCTCCCGCCTGGCCTGCCAGCCAGCGGCCCACCCAGAGACGTTGCAGCAGGTGACGGATGAGGTTCCAGAGCAGACTACAGGCCAGGTCCAGGTGGGAGGTGGGCAGGGGTCGACCCAGGGCCCGAAGGGCAAGCCACAGCTGCTGGGCAGCCTGGGCAAAGTCCCCCTGGGAACAAAGGTTTCCAGGTTAGAAAAGTGGGATCACAGTATCCCAAGTACATGACACCCCTAAAGGTGTCCTTTTTTTTGAGACTAGGTCTCGCTTTGTTGCCCGGGGTACCATGGACTCAAGTGATTCCCAACCTCAGCCTCCCAGGTAGCTAGGATTACAGGCATATGCCACCATGCCCAGCTATTTTTTGAGACTAGGTCTCACTATGTTGTCCCCGGCGGGTCTCAAACCCCTGGAGGTTCTCGAACCCGTGAACTCAAGCGATTGCTAGCCTCTGCCCCTTGCATGGGTTGCGATTAAAGGCACAAGCCACCATGCCCGGCCTACAGATTCTTCTACCTGAGGTTCTTCACTGTGACTCCTAGGGGTTTACAGGCTTCTAAGGGGTAGACTAGAGAGGGGAATATGGGGTACATTCACAGTGTGCCCAGAGGATAAGGAAGGATAAGGCCTACCACCTTCCCAGGTACTGCTTAAGTCCTAGCCTGGCCTACTCAACAGCCCCCAGCCTTACCCGGGCCAGGTCCAGGTCCGCCTGCTTTCGATGCCTCCAGAAGTGCACAGCAGGACCTGAGTGGGGTCGCGTGACTGGCTCTCCATAGACAAAGAGAAGTGCCAAGGAGACCAGCACTAACAGCCCATTAGTCAGCCAGATCAGTGGGGGCAGCAACCATGGGGTCCAGCTAGTGCCATCTGAGGGCAGAGAGAAGAGCTGGGGATATTACTCCAGGAATTCATGGCCCCAAACCCACAGGTTTAGGATTTATACTCAAGTCCCCTTTCCCACCTCTCTCCCAAAGATGCCCAGGCTGACCTGCCATACCTCTGCCCTCAGTGCCCAGCACGCTGCGCCCATGGTAGATGCTAGTGGCATATGCAGGGCCAGAGAGCCCCCAGCTGCCCAGCAGGGAGGCCAAGGGGTTGCAGGAGAGACAGAGGAAGACAAGCATGCATAGGGCCAGGCGGGAGCGGTCCAGCATGCCCCGGCTGTGTGGGGACAGCAGCTGTTCTGGCTTCACCTGGAGGGAGTGGGCAGGGTGGTGAGACAGAGTGGCAGTGGCTGAAGAGCACTCAGTGCAGCCTGACTGGGGTACTGCATGGTTTCAGGCCTCAGTTTTTCTATGTATAAAATAGGAGGTGGACTATATTAAGGGCTTCTTCCCAACCAGTCCTAGGACTCAGAGGGTATCAGTTTAGGAGACAAAGAGGCAATAATTGCATCCAACCTGGCTGTCCTCAAACACTGGGCTGTCTGGCTCTGAATCACTGCCACTGCTGCCACTGCCACTGCTCCTGCTGCCAATCGACAAAGGGCTGCTCTGGGAGGGTGAGCCAGCATCCGAGGGGGGTGGACTCAGCGTGTCCACCACCTCAGGCTTCATGCCCTCCATGGATACATCTGTGTTTCTTCCACTGCCACAAGTTGACACCAGGTCCTTCAGAGATTCTGCAGATCAGAAAAGAGCAGGCTATGTACCCCAGTGCACCCCAAATCAGCTTAGGGTCTATGCCAGGGCTGGAGGCTGGGCCAGAGCCAGAGGCCGAGTAAAGCCAGGACTCACTGCTTTTGTGGGCAGTACTGCGCAGACTCAAGTTCTCCTGCTTGAGTTTCTGATTACTCTGTTGTAGGAATCGGATGTAGTCAATGGCCTTACGTAAGACAGCAGACTTATTCAGCTGCAAAGGGTAGGAAAGAGACAGCAGAAGTGGCCAGTTAGGCTTGGCAAATGGGTATTTGGCAAGGGGCAGGGCTACTTTGTCACACAACTGCCTCAGGACCTTTGCACCTGCTATTTCTTCTATAAGGAATGTTCCTCTCCTAGTTGTACCTACCGTTCAGGATGGACATAAGGATTAATACACAAAATGCAATCAGCTTGCTGCGCTTATTATTACTATCTTCATGCCTCAGTCCCTAACCTCCTTTACACCTTTGATACACACACACACACACACACACACACACACACACATACACATATCTCCTTAGAGGGGCCTTCCCTGACCACTGGATTGTGATTCACAACCCTCAGCAGGCCTCTGTTCTTTTGTTTTCCTCTGTAATACTGAGCACCACCAGGTGTACTCTAACACTTGTTTACTGTCATCCACCCCCTCTGCACTCCCTGTACTAGCATAAGAGTTTCTTGATGGCAAGTTTTTGTCTGTTTTTCACTATCACATTCCAAGTGCCCGGAATAGCCCCTGGAATACAGGAGGCCTCCCCCCAAATTTAACTGAATCGACAAGGTTGCCCAAGCCTGAGAAGATTGAAGCTCAAAGCTTTAGGCTCAGCCCCAATTCTTTTCTTCCTTCCTGGGTCCCCCTTTTCCAGCATTGCCCCAGTCCATGCTACTGCAGGCCTTGCCCGCACCTTTGCCTCAGTGCCGACCACCAGGTCCTTGAGCTCGACGATCTTGTCGTTGATGGAGGAGCGGTAGCGTTTCTCGATGGCATTGTGGGCTGTGCGCTTCTCCCCTCGGCTCTGGGCTGAGCCCAGGGTCTTGCTGCCGGCTACCAGGCGATTGATGGGTAACTTGTCGGTATCCACTACCAGTGGCACTGTTGCCAGGATGGTTCCACCACTCACCAAGGTCTGCAGGGCCAGGCACAGGTTACCAGGTGAGAATGCATATCTGCAGATCCCGTGCCTTTCCACCCTTTCCCTGCCACCCACCTGCAAGGGCCCTGTCTGCACAGTAGCACTGGGAGCCAGGGAGGTGATATTTGTTCCCTTCATTGTGGTTCCCAGATCCGTTTTCATGGTCGTCAGGAGAAGTGAGTCTGTCTTGATAAAGTGGGGCTGCAGCAGGACCTGGGGGTGGCAGAGGTCTCAGGTAGGAGCTACGTGTCTGGGTCAGGGGCTGCCACCTCCCCAACACTTGGCCCAATCCTCCTTACCGGGACCTGCTGGATCTGCGAGGTCACGGTGGTTGTTCCAGGGGCTGCTGTGGGGGTGGCTGTGGCTGTTAACATTTGCTGGGGTACCACACTCTGGACCTGGGTGTGCAAGGAGACGGGCGGAACCCCTGGTAGGGAAGCCAGTGGCAGGCTAGGCAGCGGCTGTGGCGTGCTCCCTGGAGGGGTCCCTGCAGAAACAAAGGCTAGGGCTGTGGGCACAGGCTTCCCTAACCCACATTAAACCAGTTCCTTGGGTCCCCATAACTGATGGCCTGTTTCCTATCCACACAGGCCCTACCAGGGGCTCGGAGGCCAATGTGCTAGTTTTCAGTCAGGTATTTGTCTTTGAAGGGGTACATGGATGCAGACACCCCAGGTCGAACGGGAGGCAATGCTATGCGTCGAACAAAAACCCAGGTAGTACTAGTATAAGGGGCATCTCAAGCAGTAGAGTGGAGACTGCAAATTCCTCTAAGCCCACAGCAGACCCTTCTCCCTGTACTCCTGTTGTTTCCTTCCCTCCACTTGCTGCCTTACCTGTAGAGAAGCCTCCAGGAGGGCTGGGATAGCCCAAAACAGGGGCAGTGCTGAACTGTGATGGGGCTGGGACCGGAAAACTCTGGGACAAAAGGGCCCCTGGTAGAGGCTGTGGGGTGGGGGGCTGCAGAATGGTCAGAGGCACTGGCTCCTCCTTGATGCCAGGCCCAGGGGAAAAGGCAGGCACAGAGGAGTACATCTTCAATGGGGTAGGTGCAGGCTGGGGAGGGGACAAAGGTGGGGGTGTTGCCTTAGACGCCCCCAGGAAGCCTTCAAGTGAAGAGCTCATTGTGACAGGAGGTGGGGACAAGCTGCCCCTGGAGCTGGCATCTGGGCTGCCAGGGTCTGTGTCACCTGTCCGGCCCCCTGCATAGGGTGGATCGAACAGGCCTGGGAAGTCATTGTCTTGGTTGTTGATGAGCTGAAGCATATCTGGAAAAAGAAGGAGAAGAGACTGTGAAGGGCTATGGGGCAGCGGCTCCCCAGACAGGCTCCGCACATCTGCATATCCCTTATCCATACACTTGTACGTGTGCAATCCATGGAAGCAGAAAACACCAACATGAGCCACTGTTCCCAGACACACAGCCACTTCTTGGGTACCTGTGACATCTGGGACAATGCCTGTGGTTCACGTGTATGAAACAGCCCTTGCAACAACTGAACAAGGTCAGTGCCATGGCCCCCCAAGGTCCATTAGCTAGACTGAGGCAGAACTGCCATCACCAACCCATTCCTCCATGGAACAGAGCCTGGAGGGGAAGGGGTCAGCTGCTGGCCATGTATGTGCCAACCAGTGTGTCCCTGCGTGTTCTGGGCACAAACCCAGACCTTTTCTGGAGCCAACTAGCCTCAGGACCTAGCCATTCAGGACTTTGGTTTCTCCTCCGTAAAAGAGAATGCTGTCTGTCCTGACCCCTTCCTCTTCGTACAGACTGGGCCAGGCCACGCTCCCTGACTCAGGCTCGCCAGTAGGCCCTCTTCCCCAGCTGGCACCCAGCAGCCTGGCTAGGTCAGCCTGGGGCCCTCTAACCCACTGGGGGTGGCCACCCACTGGGTCAAAGTGCTCTACAAGACCCATGAGCACAATGCTGGGAGACAAAGTATCTCCCCCAAGACCCCAGACTGAGTTCCAGTCCTGCCCACCACTGACCTGGCCAGGGCCAGTGGCCTCCTCTCACTGACCTCAGGTTCCTTATAGTCCAATAAAAAAGATGAAGCCCTTTGAGGCTCTGCTGGACAGACAACTGGCATAGAGTGAGGAACCAAGATTGCACCAGTCCTTCCCACTGACAGGTGCACAGACGGAAACTGACTACAGAAGGAGACTCTTCGATAGAGCAAGCGAAGGGTGCCAGGTTCCCCTCCTGGGGTCTCAAATAGAAACACTTTGTGGCCCTACATATTTATGCAGAAAGTAAAGGTGGAAAGTATTTTCACTTACAGGTTCTCTCATCCCTCATGAGCCCCTCTGATAGATGGGGAAACTGAGACCACAAAAGAAAAACCGGCTGAAACATGGTTCCCACTGTCTGCCTGTGACACTCCCAAAAGGGGGGTTCCCTAGGAGACAGAAGGACAGATGGCCTTCCTTGCTTCCTTTCTGTCTGCCCCAGAGGGAAAGCAAATGTTGGGCTGGGGGTAACTAGTGAGCTTGCTCTTTCCAGAGCAGGGACCGGTACATCTCCCCCCCGCCCCCCAAAATCTGGCTCTTTCCATGTCTGAGTTCCACAGCCTACACACATACACTCCATGCTCCGTTGGAACCGGGGTGGTGACCTCGCAGCGGAGATGGAGGTTTTATAATAAAGGGGTTGGGGTCCTACGAAAAATACCTTCGAAAGTGCAATCCATGGCTCCGCGGCCCGCGCCCGCCGCCCCCTAGGGGCGTCCAGGCGACTGGCCTGCCGGTCTCCGCGCCGCGCCGACTTCACCTGTCAGGGCTCCGCCCGCTTTATAACCCCCGCAGTGCCCCGCCCCCGTCCCGTCGGCCCCGCCCCCGTCCCGCCCTCCCCGGGGCTGCGGGCCGGGCATGGGGTGAGCGCGCCTGGCCAATCAGCGACTGTGCCATCTCCTCCCCGGGGCCCCGCCCCGACCCCCGCCCCACCCCCGACGGCAGTGCGGGCTCGAGTTTCACCCCCCTGGCCCTGAATGGGGCCGAGGTTACTCGCGGGCGCTGGCCCTTAACCGGCTCGGCGCCGTAGTCTGCAGGGGTTACTGGCGGTCATCGTGCCCCCCCCCGCCCC
>PVHY01029526.1:0-14196 GCA_004024945.1 Uropsilus gracilis | reverse complement strand
GTGTGGCTACTGAGCCATCACCCTCGTGCCTTGAGGTAAAATCTTAGGTACAGAAAGGGGCAGAGCTGGTTCTCCAAGCAGCAGTGGTGGCTGATGGCACGGTGGAGCGTTTTGTAGCTGTTCTGTGCATGAATGTCTTGCTTGACACCGTTTCCGCACATTTATGTCAAATACCTTTGGAGCATCTTTCATGCCATTAAATAGATTTCTACTACACGTGTTCTTAGGGCCATTTTTTTAATGGGGGATTCTCAGGTACTATTCTGCCAGTGCTAAGTAATTAGGCTGCTTATCACTTAGGGCTCTGTATTATATATTCTAGATAGCATATAATATCTATGATATATTAAATATAAAATAACATAATATAACATATTATATCATACAGTATCATAATAAATATAATATATATCACATAATATTTGATATAGCATTATATAAGTCATAATTATAATTAATAACCATAAATATATTATAATATAAATCGTATTACATAGTATGTAATCATATATTATATTATACATTATATTATAATTATGAATTTCAATAAATATATTATATTCATAAAAATATATAAATATATATTTATTATGATATTATATATGATATATCATTAACATAATATATATTATACTATGTGATATATTATATATGATATATAGTATTATATTATATAATATTACAATAAATATAATATTCATAAATATAAATATTTTATATTATTAAATATATTAAATATGTTTATTTTATATATAATAATATATCACGTATATTATATATAGTATATGCTATAATTGCATATAATCATATATATTATATACTATATATAATATATGATATATAACTATATTATATTGTGCATAATATTATAATTGTAATATAAAATATCATATTGTATATCATCATATCATATTATATACTATATTTTGGTTTGGCAATGAAACACATACTGACCAAAGGAATAGCAGTTCTAGGCTGGGTACGGTGGTGCATGCCTGTAAGCTGCAGCCTAGGAAGCCACAGCTGGGGCCAGGGATCACAGTTCGAGTCCCACCGGGGGCACGAAGCAAGACCTAGTTCCAAAAAAATATAGCTGGGCATGGTGGTGCGCACCTGTAGTCCCAGCTACCTGGGGTTGCTTGAGTCTGTGGTACCCCGGGCAACATGAACCTATGGTTCCACAGGCAAAAATGGTGAGACTTAGTCTCAAAAAAAAAAAAAAAAGAAAGAAAAAAGGAAATAACGGTTCTTCTCACATTAATACATTATCAAGATATTCGCTTTGATGTTACTTATCTGAGCTTCCACTTTGCAGGGGTACATTTGGGAGCAACTACATCCCACAAATGTGCAACTCCATGGGCTGCCACTGAGTACCTTGTAATAGCAAGACAGACTATTCAGGCATCTCGGGCAGCTCTCATCCTCTTCATAGCTGCCACTTAAGCTTCTGTTGTTTTTCCCAGGCAGGGGGTGGTCGCTGTAGGTGTTTTCTCTCTTTTTTTCAGACCCAGCCACAGCAAGATGACTCCTGCCTGCAGCCACGGATCTGGAAAGCCTTTTCCCTTCTTTTTTGTCAGTTGCTGCTCAAGGGAGCTCTAGATCGATAAGGAGGGATGTTGGTGCAGAGGCGACAAGACAAAAGCTGATAACAGAACATTAAAGCGTGAGCATGAAAGCCGAGGAACTGAGGTGGAAGGTTGGGGACATTGCTGGGTGTGGTTCTCTCACTCAGGACAGACGCTGGGGGTATCGATACCCGGCATCGGCTTGTCCGGATTTTGTAAACAATCACACCTTCATTCCAGTGTGTTCTTGGATGAAGCAGAGGCTGTGTGGGGGCTGGGCACTGCCAGAATGACCCCCGAGAACCGGGCACAGTGCAGGCCACGTGGGCAGGAGACAGTTAAAGCTGGAGAGGCTACTGGGTGACGGGGGACCCCAGTGCTCCTGCAGATGGTCCAAGGAGGCTTTTGCAAGGTCTATGTGGCCACTCTGGGGAGAGCAGGGCAAGAAGAGACCCCAGCAAGTTCAAGGCCCTGAAACTAGCACCTGGGGCAACTATACAAAGGGACTTGGTTGGCACCAGAGGCCTGGAGAGGAGGCTGGACAAAGGCCGTGGGTGTGATGCTGGGGAATGGAGAGGCGAGTAGAGGCCCTGTAGATGGAAGAGGGAGTTAGCATTGATTTCAGGGAAGGGGGCCAGGTGGGGGGGCAGGGTGGGTGGGTGGGGCTGGGAGCAAGAGCTGTAGACTGGCACAACCAGGCTGTTGGTGACAGATGTGTAGGGCTAAGATGGGGCTGGGAATGTCATGGAGGTTAGAGCAGGTGGGCTAAGAGAAGATGCTTGCTTTCAGCCAGCTATTGTCTGACAAAGTATCCCAACAGGTGGGGCTGCAGCCACCAGCTGTTTCTCTTGGGTGGGTGAGGGGGTTGCCTGGGTGGTTCTCCTGGGCCACATTTTCCTCTGTCTCTGCCTGCCCCATAGCTGCATGCTGAGCGCTCTTGTGGGTGCATGATGTTGCAGGTTCAGAGAATGTTCCCAAGTTTCCTTCTGAGACGCAGGAAGGCACCCATCAGCCACGGGAGCCTGCGCAGGTCTGGTCTGTACGGTTTGCAGAACAGGAGCAAAGCAGCACCTAATACCCAGGCCCACTGAGAACAGGCCCTTCTGAGTGTTCTGCTCCGGGGCTTGGGAATCATGAAATATGGTAAATGCTCCTAGAGAAACCCGTCAACAATATTGTGGAAGTCCTGAATGAACCATGCATGTCGTGCACACCAGAGGCCTTCTTCAGCTGCCCTCTCCAGTCACTGAAAGTGGTAGTGACTCGGGTGACTTTTGATTTTTCAGGGAAGTTCACCCAGATGTTGTTTCTGGGTTATTTACTCTGTAGCTTGAACTTTAGACGACTTTTCTTTTTACTCATTTCCTCCCTCCCTCCCTTTTTCTTTCTTCATTGTCTCTCTTTTTTGTCTTGTTGAGTCATAGAGAGATGCCAATGTTATAAGAAAAAGGATAGTTATTTTTATTTTTCTAGTATGTTCTAATAGGCAATGACCTGTTAGACCTGTTTAAAGACCAATCTCTTCTGTGGCTGGTGAAATAGAACATCTGTAGCGCTTGAGCTAAGAGGTGGGGACCATCCTAGAACTGATCAGTTCCTAAGAAAACCCAAATGCTGGCCCGCTCTGCAGGCTGAGCTGTCTTGGCTTTCTGGTTCCGCCCCACCTGGCTAATAACCCAACCAGTTACTTTGGGGAGTCAAAGCTTCTGGTCTTTGTCTGAACACATTGGAGACTACCAGAAAACGCCTGAGCAAAGTGGGGAGCCCAGTGGTAGTCAGGAGAGAAGAGATCCCGGGAACAAACAAATGACCTAATCCCATGTGAGAGGCAGGGGCTGAATGATTCATCTCCTCCAAGAGACTTGCAGTCAGCATGGACTCCCCAGGCAGAGAGAAATTCTGCTTCTTGATCTGAGCCAGCGGTAGGAAAGTTTCAGTGTGTCACCTTTTGGGAGCGAAGATTGTTTGACTTTTGGATTAGATGCACGATTCATTGCGCAAGACCCTGCGAGGGCGTGCAGGGGAGAAGGCAGTGTTGTTCCTTTTCTGTTTGTGGAAACGAGCGCGACCAGGCGGGCTCTGGTGGGGAGCATGGCTATTGCCACTCTTCACGTTCTTGCTTCCAACCTTACAATAGCTGGAATCCACACAGACGTTTTGCAATGAGTAAAATATCTCCTGAAAGCGCTTTCTTTCTTCTCCATGGGGAAGCGTGGGCTAGTCCTGGGGAAATGCAGAATTCTTGAGGTGGAGATGTTGCTAAAGTTTGCTGAGATTTACAAGTGAGTAGTACAGTTAGAGAGAGAGAGAGAGAGAGAGAGAGAGGAGGGAGAGGAGGGGGAGAGAAAGGAGAGAGGAGAGGAGAGGAAAATTTTATTATGTGCTTGGCAAGGAGTATCTGAGTGTTTATAGTCTGGGAACAGATACCAGCTAACATCTTTCTGTTGTCAGGGAGGACCCACATTCCCATCCCACCCCCTCACCCCCATCGAGTCTTGGCTTTGGAGTCAAAACAGTACTCTTCCTACACTTCCCAGGACTCGGGGAGATGCTTTTCCCTGTCAGCATATTTCTGCAGCTGGAAATGAGAGGAGCAAGGAGACTGACGACTTGCTCTCCAGCCAAACCTGTCCCCATCATCCATGCTGCCTCTGCCAGGGGCATCTCTGTGTTCTGCTCTCAGGGCCTGGTTCTAACTGATGACCTTTCCCTCTGACCTTCTCATGTGAATGTTGGTTTCTGCGTCTGTCTGTGGGGTTTCCTCAGCTGGTATTGTCATTTCGCCCAGTGAGCTGGGCGAGTGTGGGTGCATCTCTGGGCTGAGGGAGAGAGATGAGGTCCAAGAGGGAGGTACTGGGGGAGGGGGAGGCTCATCTCTGCTTTTCCAAAAGGCATTCTCAAGCCCATGGAATTGTCCACACACAGGGAGAATCATGACTCCCGCTGCCTGTAACTTCTGAACTGCCAGCAGCCAGATAATAACCCACATCATTCTTCTTACTCAGAATATGTGAGAACTCTGATGGCAAATTCAGGTTTCATGCCCCACCAGCTAGTGACCAGAACACAGTGCTAACCCAGAACTCTCTGAGATAAGGCTCCCTTGTCCTGTCTCATTGGTCTGCATCTGTCTCAGAGGCTGGGACAAAGCCACCAGTCCTGTTTCTATTTGGGAAAAAAAACTGGAAACAATTTTAGAAAACAAAGAAATAGAAGTTGTCTTTTATTCCCCCCCTTTTCTTGGGGGAGAGGGGATAAGCTGAGAAAAAAGAGATAAACAGATCCAATGTCTTTGATTCATGTGAAGCCAGGATCCAGGACTAAAACAAACACAGTAGAACTCTGCTAAGTGGTGGCACGGGCCCAAACTCTGCGATTGTGGGATCTGGTCTCTATCACGACTTGGCTGTGTGGGGTTTGGTGTCCACGGTGCGGTGTGATCTGCAGTGTGTATACATTTAGGATTCTCTAACTAGGGAAGCAAAAACAAGGCGAAGATTGATTTGGCTGCGTTTGATTCCACTATATGAGCCTTTGATTCAGGTACGAAGCGCATTGTTCTCCTAGCAAACAAATGCTGCGTCCATTGTCAAGTTTAGTTAAAATCCACAGGCCGAATTCCCCATTATACATTCCCAGAAATAATAATTAATACACTGGACCTGATGTTTGCCAAGCCAGTGGTATTTGAAACTTTTAAATCACACATCTGGTATTTGAAACTTTTAAATCACACATCAGTAAATAATATATTATTTTGCATGGTTATAATTTTGTAACTATGGTATTGTAATATGTATACCTATCTATGTAACTTGTTTTCTTCCCACAGAAAAAAATTTAAAATTATTAAAGAAAAACAAACTCCTAGCTAGGATATTGGAGACCATCCCCATTTGTTACTTCTATTATTGTAGCCAAATCTCAAGTGGTCTTAAAGTTTTAAAACTTATAATATTTGTCATATTGATATCTTGTTGTATCCTAATTTGCATACTGATAGCTTTTGTATTCTAATTTTCTTTTATTTATACTTTCTAAGCCTGAAATAAATTCTATAGTTTAAAATAAAAATAAAATAAAATAAAATCTACAAGCCAAGGTACCGGGATGGGGGGCCCCAGTTGTTAACCACTAGTCCAGGTTGTGCGCACCTGGCATTAGAGACCTTGCTGATGACCAAAGTGCAGCGTGTTTTATAGTTTCAGCAGTTACTCTGATTAGATTTTTGTTCACTTTCATTTTCACTGGGCAGCCCTGACCTTGCTGTAACTATACTCTTCCCATGGGAGATTTTTTCAGAGCCTCTGTCCACTTGAAGCAGGATTTTCTTCTCTGTGCATCTGGGCTATGGTGACAGGAAACAAAGCTATTGTTTGGGATTGAGTTAGACTCTGGAGGGACCCGAACCGCTGGTATTTCCCCCCAGCCCATCATCGAACATGATTTAATTGCTTTATCAGAATTAAATAAAAATGGATGATGTGATGCACATAGCTGCAGGGAAGGGAAAGTCTATTTACAAGATCATTATGACAAATAAGACAAGTCTCTGATCATGTGCTGGATGTTTGAAGGAGAAGAAAAATCATGATTCTGGGCTCACAAGCATGGTAGCCTACTCTAGAAAGAGCCACACACAAAGTAAGTCAAGTGTTTCGAGTCCTCAGTTTCCCTACAAGTCGTGCCTCCATTTTTTTCACTAATGATCTGATGAAAGAACTGGTGCTAGGTTTTCCTAGAAATCAAGCTTTATCTACTTTGGATAATAGTATATCATCAGAAAGGTCTTTCACGGACAACCTTTTCTTGTCCTGCTTAATTTTTCTTGGAAGTATTTATCAATATAAGGTGTTCGATGAACACCTGCATTTATTTACCAGCACTCTGGAAAGTACTACCCAAGAGAAAGACAATGCAAACCACACATACATTGAAATGTCCAGGATCCACATTAAAAAGACAGCAAAAAGACAACTGGTGGAATTGAGGATGGTTGTATGTTTATTAAACTCAATATACCCATAATATCATTTCAACACCAAGTGTAAAGCAGATGGTTGTTCAAGGGGTTGTTTGGGGGCCTGGAATTCAAAACCCAGCATGTTTCATACTCACTGCATACCTCATCCTGACCAGTCGCGTTCAGGACGGGGGTCCAAGGTGGCTGATAGTGGCCACCTTGAATGAATGGCCTGGCTCCGGGTCACAAGGCAGCAACTTGTTCACTGGAGCAAAGAAACAGCAAGCACTTCTGAAGTGTGTGGCTGTCAACAAAGCAGCAACTCATGGGAAGATGCTATGTGTCACGTCTGTGCTCAGCAGAAGTGCGGGCAGCAGACGTCTTCCTCTATCCACAAGGTTCTGGTTTCTCTCTTTCCCGACGCTTCTCTCTTGCCTAGTTCTCTAAGAAGAGCAGAATTCATGGAGACCACTTTTTTGGGGCCACATTTCAGATGGTTTCATATGAGTTTTTTGGAAAAAGCCAAACACCAGATCCCTCAGGGATGACACACCCCCACCGGGAGATCAGCCTGGACCCCACTCCTTCTAGCTCTCCTGGCCGTTGGCATCCTCATTTTGTCCATCCTCTGTCATCGGGCAGCAATGGTGAAGGCATAGACCCTGAAAGAGGACTGGGGCAAACGCCATGCTCTCACTTGGGAGCTGTGACTGAAACCACCACACTATAGCTCTATGACTTAGTCTGCTCATCTGTAGAATAGGGGATAATGGCAGTATATACTGCATACACAGTCTTGAGGATTAAATCTATCATCTAGCTGGCTACCATTTATTAACAACCATGATCACATGAGCCCCAATAATGCTGATGCTGTTGTTCCCATTGTACAGATGGGAAAACTGAGGGACCAAGGAGATTTGCCCCTAGGTAGAGTTAAGGGAGCTGGGACTTGAATCAAGGTCTGTTTGACTTAAGGAGCTCTGCCTTTGACTATGGAGCTGTACTGTCTACACACACACTCACACACACACACACACTCACACATACTCACATTCACATTCACACTCACGCATTATAAGCACCGAAACAGTGCAAAGCTGAACTCTGACCCTGATGACCCTTACTAGTCTTACACTTTGTGGCAAACTTTTCTGGATTCATCTCCATTTTTTGAAAACTCCTTTCTTTCTGCTTGACCTTGCCTCCCACTTCTCCCCTTGCTCTCATCCCCTGCCCTTCCGCCCTTCTCTCCTCTCCTCAGCTTTCTTTCATTCTTCCACAAAGGTCTCTGATTCATGTATCATCTATGTATCTATCAATCATCTATATACCATATATTATGTATGTATGTATGTATCTACCTACCATCTATCTGTGAGTATAATCTTTGTTGCACCTTATACCCCATGTAAAGGGGTGGTTTATGATCACTATAGAAGAATGCCTGGTACTGGCAGTAGTGTTAGCCGTTACCACCACCACCCTAATTATCACTAATTTGAGAAGAAGATGCTTTATAAGAATCAGGGGCTGGGGGGTGGGGTCAGGCATGCTAGCCAGATTGCATCAGGTGAATTTTGCTGGGGGAAGCACCCCAAGGAGGCCTGGGTGCAGGTTGGCCAGATGAGTTTCAGGGTGAGGGGAACAGCGTGTCTACAGATCTGAAAGCAAGAACTTGCAGACCATTTGAGGAACTGAGATAGGTTGCGCCTGGCTGAAACACAAGCCTGGAGGCTCCTGGGTGAAGCAAATTAGGGTGGACCATGCACGGTTTTTACCATTTGACTATTTTCAAACTGAAAAAACGGCGACTCTCTGTGTGCTAGCCTAACATCACGGCAGAAGTATGCAGTGTATACAAAACAGAAGCACAGAGCTAAATAACAGCTCTGCTGGAGAGGCCAGGGAGGGGAGGTGGTGGGTGACCCCGGGGATTACAATGATGTGAAATGTATATAAATAAATTATTTATATGATAAAAATACATAATCATGTAATGAATAATTTCATTCACCTCCTTGGGGTGCTTCCCCCAGCAAAATTCACTTGACACAGTCTGACTGTCATGCCTGATCCCACCCTCCCAACCCCCGATTCTCATAAAGCATCTTCTTCTCAAATTAGTGATAATGGTGGTGGTGGTAATGGCTAACGTTACTGCTAGTACCAGGCATTCTTCTATAGTGATCATAAGCCACCCCTTTACATAAGGTATAAGGTACAGTGAAGATTATACTCACAGCTCTGGTCACCCATTGCCTGGGCTGGAAAACACAGGGAGAGAGTACTTGTACCCCATGGCGTGACATGTATTTAGTCATGGCCATTTTTAGAGAAAAATCTAAAATATGAATTTCAAAGTTTTCTTTTGATTTTTTTTAAGACTAGGTCTTGCTATTTTTGCCCGTGGAACCTCAGGCTCAGTTGCCCAGAGTACCCCATTCTCAAGCGATCCCCAGCCTCAGCTTCCCTGGTAGCTGGGATTACAGGCACGTGCCACCATGCCCAGCTATTTTTTTTGGGGGGACAAGGTCTCTCTATGTGCCCCAGGAGGGTCTCGAACTGCAATCCCTGGCCTCAGCTGCGTCTTCCTTGGCTGCTGCTTACAAGCACACGCCACCATGCCCGGCCTTCTTTTGAATTTTAACTGTTGGGGGAGGTGTGCAGTAGGGACAGAGTATGGCCTGGGCAGGCTCCTTGGCCACCTGCTCATTTTTAGCTTGGTTTAGAGGCAAGGGGAGCTGGGGTGGGGGGTGTGGCTGCAGTGCTAAGTCCACGTTGGGTCTGTGGGGTCTGGTTTACATTTGTTTCCTGTGCTCTTGCTCCATCTCCAGTCAAAACAACCCTCTCCAAATCTTGCACAGGCTTCTGCCACCCTTAGGAATACATCATCACCCACCTTATCTCTGCGATGATGTGGTGGGAGAACTATGGGGACTATAACAATGACAGAAAAAAATTAAAATAAGGAAATAAATTGCTCTCTGGGGTCTGTCAGAGGCACCTGGTCCCCTTATCTCCTTGCCTCCCCTCAAAGTCAGATGTTGGTTCTGGAAACCTGACTTGAGAAGTGCTACTAATCGAAGCCAATCTGATCATAGCCTCCTCAGTATAAACAAGTCAGTCCCACAGCATGTCTCAGTCACAAAAACATCAGTGAATCACCAAACACAGACTCTAGGCATGTCTAATATTCAGTAATCATTATTCAATAATGTACACTCATCCATCCATCCATCCATCCATCCATCCATCCATCCATCCATCCATCCATCCATCCATCCATCCATCCATATGTCTTCCAGCTGAACCCTTCCAGTTCAGGGTCACAGGTGGCCAGAGCTCTCCCTGCAGCTCAGGGCACCAGGTGCAGACTGCCCTCCCCAACCCTGCCACTGGATGGGATGCTTGGATCTCACAGGACCATCACACACACACACACACACACACACACACACACACACACACACACTCACTGCAGCTGGGACCTGCAAGACCCTCCTTGAGTCTGCTGTGGTGGCTTTACGTACACGATCGCATCAGCAATGCTGATGCTGTTGTTCCCATCGTACAGATGGGGAGACTGAGGCTGACCAAGGGGATTTGCCTCCATGTAGAGTTAGGGGAGCTGGGGCTTGAATCAAGGTCTGTTTGACTTAAGGGACTCCGCCTTTGCCTATGGAGCTGTACTGCCTGCACACACGCAATCGCACACACACACACACACACAGTCACACAGTCACACTTTATAAGCGCTGAAACAGTACAAAGCAGAACTCTGACCCTGAGGACCCTGACTCGGTCTTACACTTTGTGGAAACTTTTCCGGATTCGTCTCCACTTCTTGAAAACTTCATTCTCGCTGCTTGGCCTTGCCTCCCACTTCTCCTCCCCTTGCTCTCATCCCCTGCCCTTCCTCCCCTCTCTTCATCCTTCACTCAGCTTTCTTTCATTCTTATCTGGAATCAACTCAGCCCGGGACACAGGTGTGAACAATGCGAGCACCTGCGGTTTCCTCTTTGAAGTTGGCTTGGAGGGACTTTGGCACAGAAGTGCAGGTTGGTGGGGTCCAGTTGCAGTCACTCTGCAGAAGGCCCCAAGGTGAGGAAGTCCTGCGGCTCTGCTGGGAGGCCCCACATCAGCTGAAGGTGCTGGTGCTGGTGCCAGCTGTGGTCACACTGGGAGGGAGAAGTAGCATCTCCTTCCGGCTGAGAGGCCACATGAACACAGCTGCCCCTGGCCTGCTGGCTCTGCTGGTATCTGAGTCCCGTGTCTGTGTCCCTGGAGGGGAGGTGCTTTCCCAGGCTGTGAGGGGGGGGGTGGTCACTGCGGCTGAGGGCTATGCCTCTCCCTCTTTTAGGGGTGGACCTAGAATTCTCAGTATCTGCCCCACACATGTAGGCACACATACATGCAAAACACAAACACATGCTCACACACATGCAGACACACAATACACACACACAAAACCACCTGCACATGTGCACACATACAGGACACACAATACAAGACCACCTGCACACGCATGCACATTTATGCATACAGTACATGTAACACAAGACCACCTGCACACAAGCACATGCATATTCATGTACATAGAACACACAACACAAAACACCTGCATATCTGCACATGTGCACATATATGTACACAACACACAATACAAGACCACCTGCACATACATGCATAAGTACAAGCAACACAAGACTATCCTATACACGCACACATATACACATACATGCACACAGGAATACAACATGAAGCACCCGCACACCTGCACACAAGGCACACATATGCATACAGTACACACAATACAAGACCACCTGCACACATGCACGCACATATACATACATGCATACAGGACACACAATACAAGACTACCTGCACACCTGCATGTACATATATGCATACAGTACACATAATAAAAGACCACATGCACACATGCTTGCACTGGCACACACATGCAGTACACACAATACAAAACCACCTGCACACATGTACACACATGCACAAACATACACACAGTATACACACTACAAAACCACCTGTACACATACATGCACATGCACATGCACACATACAGTACACACACATACACATGCGTATCCCTGATGCAGGCACGACACTCTAACTTGAAACTATCGCACTTCTAGGTAGTGACAAGATTGGCAGCAACAAGGTGATCCTAAGCCCTCACGCCCATCCCTGGTAGCGCTGCTGTGGTTTAGTTCACTCCTGTGCAAATAGACACAAGCGTGAATGAAATTATTGCTATGGTTATTCTGAACAAGAGTCTGTTAGGGCAACTAAAATAATCCTTCTCTGATACCTTTACTTATTTTATCTAGCTACAAGTTTCCAACATATTATTTTTCCTCTTTTTTCTAAAAAAACCTCTTTTCCCCTCTAGTTTTATTGAGATAGAATTCACACACAGCACCGTGAAAGTGGCAGGCTAAGCATGATGATTGAACTCACATGTAAAGTGATCATCACAATACATCTGTTAATGTCCTTCCCCTCCAACAAAGGAAATTTTTTATTATAAAATAATTCTTAGGAACTATTTTCTTAATAGCTTACAAAATACACATAACATCATGAATGAGGCTCCCTCCTTCACCAATGAATGGGGGAAGAAAGCCACAATGATTGGCTGTGGCCCACTGCAGAACTGCTAACACGAGGGAAGAGAGGAACTGGACCAACCACGTGGGGAGTCTATCCCCAGGCGCGAAGGCCTCCACTGCCAGTGGCTGGGAAATGAACTCCTGAACCCAAATATCAGAACTGTAGGCACAGAACCAGCACCACATGACAGACACCAGAAAGGAGCCTGGAGAAGCCACCACATTTGCTCTACAAGTTCCTGACCACTTGCCTCGGTTACTCCTGGAGTCCCGAGCTGCCTCATCTGTTGCTGTCCAGAAGGGCGAGTCCACATCCAGGGAAAAACAACATAATTCCAGAAAAAGAAACTTGGTGGGCCAAGCGTGGACCAACAGCTTGCAGTGAGAGGAGTTGAAGTGACCAGTGGGGACAAGGGGGAAAAGGGGTGAGGTGGGGTAGGGGTACAATACAGCAAATGTGACCAATATTGTATGATAATTACAAAATAAAAAGATTAGAAAAAAAAAAAAAAAGAAACCAGAGTCACATCGTACTTCCCATCTCCAGAATTAACTTCAGTTTGGACCTTATGATGCCTTTAACCAAAGGTGAAACAACTTTGTACACTTCTTGCAAGGCAGGTCTCCTGGTGACCCAGCCTGGCGTTTCCCCTCTGAGAAAGCTTTTGGGTCTCCTTCACTGATGAGGACAAACTTTGCATGCTGAACATTAGGGGCTGAGCATTAGGTGGTGGGTTTTTCTCTCTCACCATTTTACATGATGCTATATCCTCTGGTTTGTCTAATAAAAGTCAGATGTGACTTTTATCTTTGTTCCCCTGTAGATGGGGTGTTTTCCACTTTGGTTTCTTACAGTGGTTTTTCTTTGAGTTTCTGTAGTTTAAAATGACAAACCCAGGTGTCGTTTTTTGGGGTTTGTCGTGCTTGGTACGTTCTGAGATCCTTGGATGTGTGGCTTGGTGGCTGACATTAACTTGAGGAAATTCTCTTTTCAAATGATCTAGAAATCCTCATTTCTTTCTTTTTTAAAAAATAAATAATTTATATATAAATTTCACATCTTTGTGATTTCTGGGGTTCACCCCCCCTGACCATTCTCACCCTGTTCCCCAAGTTGTGTACTTTAATTTGGTTGTTTGTTTGTTTTGACTTTGAAACCCTCATTTCTAATATTCAAATATTAACATCTCAAATATTTCCTCTGTTCCTTGCTTTCTCTCTTTTCCTTCCAGTATTCCCATGACATTTATACATTTTCTAGTTGTGTCAAAGTCCTTGAATAAATTCCTTTCCCTACCTTCATTTTCTTAGCTTTTTGGTTTATGAAGATTCGATTGCACTATCTTCAAATTTTGGTTTTTCCCTCTCAGCCATATCCAGTTCCCAGTGAGACTTTAAAGACATCCTTCCTTTCTGGCATGGTATTTTATCTTGAGCACCTATTTTTGTTCTTTCTTGCAATTTCCATTTTCCTACTTACATTTGTCCACCTGTCCTTATGTTGCCTGCTTTGCCCATCAGCGCCCTGCCCATATTAATTCTAATTGTTTTGGACTCCTGGTCTGATAATCCCCATACCCCTGTTGGATTGAATCTGGTTCGGGCACTCCCTTTGTCTCTTCTACCCTTTTGTTTTTCAGTGTCTTATCCTTTTTCACCAATAGCCTGTCACAATCAGCCAGGTAGAAAGAACGGCTGTAAACAGGCCTCTGGTGTTGTGGTGCTGAGTAGGGAGGGGAAAAGTCAAAAACTCCACAGTCCTACCTCAGGTCTCCATCTCCCAGTGAACGCAGAACCTCTGTGACCCTCCCCTGCCTCTCAGACCCTCTCTCACCTCTCAGGTGGTGTGGGGTGCCCAGAGAGGGCTATGTGCCTCACCCCCAGAGAAACAAGTTAAAATGACATCTGGCCTTTCCTCAGAAACCCTGAGAGCAGGAAGAGAATGGAGTCAAATATTTGCTTGCCCTGAGTCAGCTAGCTCTGACAAAACCCCAGGAGGCTCTGCCTCATGAACTGGTGAAGACAGACCTTG